>PVHP010008572.1:0-52796 GCA_004024765.1 Zapus hudsonius | reverse complement strand
GACTCAGGGAACTGAGCGGAAGAGGGGGCAGAAAGATTGTGAGAGCCGTGGTGGGGGAGACTGTCCGGAGGCATGGCACCCATCAGTAACAACACACTTGGGCCAGGAAGACCGGGATGAGTACTAAGATATACAGGATCCCTTGCCACAAGGACTAATACAGACAGCCCACGGAGGAGGATATACAACTGATCAGGGACGGGGAGGTGGGGATTGGGGAATTCGGGATAACAACGCATGGTTTGCCCACTAAATAATGTAACTCATTATGGACAATAAATATATATTTTAAAAAAAAAAGAAGCCACAAGGCATGAGAAGAAAAAAAGGCAAAATTGCTGATACATATCAGACACAAACATTAGCTACATAACCAAGTAACATAATCAGTTATTAAGTAGTTTCTAGTACTTCCTATATCTAAGATCAAATCATCTAAAAATATTCATTGCATTCTTCCTTCCCAACTGAAATGGCTTATGTTTCTTTTTTCTTACATGATTGATCTTGATCAATACTTAGAGTATATGTACATGTATGTATATTCCCTAATATAAAACTTGTAGAATGCTACAGTAATAATTATGGGAGTGAACAAATAAAAAGACACAAAGGCAGAAATACACACATGCATATGTGTTCAACTTATTTTTGACAAAGACATTAGAAATACCTGATTAGGAAAGGATAATTTCATTCTAAATGGTTCTGGGGGAACCAGGTATCCAAAAGGAATGAAGGAAGGGAAGAAGGACAGGAGGGAGGAAAGAGAGATGGAAGGATGGTTGGGAGCCAGGGAAGAAGTGGAGGAAATCCTTCTACTATACCATACACAAAAATCAATTAACCATGGATTGAAGACTTAAACATGACACCTAAAAGAAACATAAGGGGAAAAAATTCTCCTTTATACTGGTCTCAACAAAGATTTATTTTTAAGAGTCAATAAAAAAACCACAACAGCAAAAGCAAAAACAAATGGAACTACATATCAAAATAAAGACTTCTTATACAGCAAAGGAATCCATCAATACATTAAACATTAAAAGGTAATTTACAGTGTGACAGAAAGGCTTTCTAAATCATATAGCCATAAGGACTTAATATCCAAAATAGCTAAGAAAAGGAAATAATAGTAAACATATAGACAAATGGCCCAAACAGATTCTTCTCTAATGAAAACATAAATAGCTCACAGGTCCAGGAGAAGGTCTTCAGCATCACCAGTCATCAATGAAATCTGCACAACAAACCTTCCCAGACTTGTTAGGATGACTCCTTTCAAAAAAAAGTGTGTTAAAGGGAGACTCAGCACATATTGGTGGGAAGGTAATTATTCTGCCAATGTGGGAAATCTTATTAAAATTTCTCAAAAATAAAAATAGAATAATACAGAAATCCCAATACTCAGGATATATCCAAAGAATATAAATACAATCATTCTCAACAAAATGTTTGCAATCCTTGTTTATTGTAGCATCCTTCAAAACAGCCAGCATATGGAAACTACCGAAGTATCTGACGAAGGATGAAAGGATAATAACATGTATAGTATTATAGATAACCAAATTTATTTGTGTACATATTAGAATGTTACTCAGAGTTTTAAAGAGAAATTATGTGGTTTCAACAATATAGATGAATTTAGAGAGAACATTAGTTTAAGTAAAATAAGCCAACAAAATTATGTGAAAATAGACTCTCTGCCATTAGACTTTCATTGTGACAAAACATTTCACTGAAGCAGTTTAATGGAGAATGGATTTAGTCCATCATGGTGTGGAAGGTGTGGTGGGGCTTCATGGTGGCCAGAAATACAGAATGCCTGTGTTATCAGAATTTCTCCTCTATCCCTCTTTTTTCTCTTTAGATCCTCAGCCTGCTCACATTCATGGCAGGTTAGTTAATCCTCTTTAAAATGCTTTTACAGGCATTCCCAATTTTGTTGAACACTTAGTAGAGTTTTTCAATATGGAAACTTAGGTACTTACCTAGACTCTAAATTTTACCCACAAAAAAATTCCCCATCAGGTTTTTTTCCCGCCAACTCCTGTGTCAGATAGGCGATCTGTTAGAATGACCCTATAATTTCAATATTTCTCTTCTTTTAATACATGCCTTTGACAAGGTGCCTAACATTGTTTCTAAAAGCTACTCTCAAGTCAGTCTTTCACACTCTTACTTTTATTCCTGCTATCCTACTTCTTATTTTCAAAAGCTCTTTCTGTTTTCTCTGAAATACCTCTTTAAGTAGTGTTCAGTTTGGAGATCTTAGCTAGGTGCCTGTCTGCTACCTTGCTGAGAATGCTAATGAAGTTGTTTCTCTGTGTCAGACATCAACCATATGTGATACTAGCTGTGCTGAAATGCATGACTGATAATCCTGGGCTACCTGTTCACATGGAAGAAAGAGTCACCAGACACAGAATCATCATCAGCTTTAGTAGTTGTTTTCTCTTTTATTTGAGCCCCAAGGAAAAAAAAAACATTCCAATTTACACATAAAGGGAACTAGCATAGTTAACACTTGTTCTTAGAGCCTAGTAAAGTAATCAAGGGTGCTACAAAATACATCATTCTGTAATTATCCATATGGTTTCCCTGCTGATTTGATACCATCTCAGGAGAGTCTAGGTATGCTCTTGCCCAGGGGTAAACCTCTTTCTGGGATAGAAATATCCCCAACAGAAAGAGTGGTATGTGAGATTCTCAAAAGTCTCTCCCAATATAAACCTCTACCTATTGTACCTGCAAGGGACATCACTCCCATAGGAAGAGTGATGTATGCAGTTTGGGATAAAAATGTCTAAATGAGGTCTGCAGCCCTACCCGTGCACACACAGGCACAGTGCTGATCCATGGGCCCAGACACATGCTCCCAGACACATGCTCACTCATGACGGCATGTCAGTCTGTGGGTGCACCATTCACTCTGGCACAGCCCCAACCCCCTCACCTTTGCACCAGCCAGCAAAACCTCTGGCTTGAGTGGACACAAGTCCCCAATCCACACTATTCCAGCACATTCGACAGCCAAGCCACTAATCTGAGGGCATACACAGTCCCAGATAAACCAAGTGAGTGCCTGACCTTCTCCATGAAACCCAGCACACACCCCACACATACCACTGAGGAGAACACACCACAAGGACACCCCCAACCCCTCCAATTGGAACAGAAATGGGCAGATCACAATGCAAGAAGAATGTACCTGCTGAGGGCCACACACCAAACCCACCAAGCCCCAACTGAGAAGTCAGCAGTGAAACTCCAAAAAGTTGGAGGGCAGGACTCCAAAAAGACTTGACCAAAGGAAGAACTCTCCAAGACATATCTTAGTTAAAATGCCAAACATAGAAAGTAAAGAGAAAGTGCTCAAGGCAGCAAGAGAAAAAACTCATTACCTATAAAGGCAATTCCATCAGACTTACCTCAGACTTCTCACTAGAAATCATGAAGGCCAGAAGGGCTTGGAACAATGCTCTTGTAGGCCTAAAGAAGTATGGCTTTTAACCTAGACTACTGTACCCAGCAAAGCTACTCCTCATAATAGATGGAGAATTGAAAGTGTTCTATGAAATAAGCCAGCTCTGTGATAATTTGAACTCAAAGCCAAACTTACAGAAGATACTACAGGAGATATTCCACACAGAAGAGACAAGAAATCTACCTTAGGAAAGTAATAGAGAACAAGCATGGTAATCAAAATCAGTGTGCTAATAATAACAGTACAGGCATCAACCCCCATAAACCCTCCAACATGGCAGGGCTTAAAGCAAACCCCACATTTATAACTCTGAATATAAATGGACTTAACTCTCCTATTAAAAAGACACAGGCTAGCAGGGTGGATCAGAAAAATGGACTCTTCCATTTGCTGCCTTCAAGAAATAAACCTTACCTCAAAAGACAGTAAACTCCTAAGGGTAAAAGGATGAAAACAATTTTCCAGGCATGTGAAAATAAAAAGCAAGCAGGTGTGTCTACATTAGTATCTGACAAAATAGACATTAAACCAAAATCAATTATAAAGGACAATGATGACCACTTCTTACTCATCAAGGGAATGATCCAACAATAGGATAGCACTATCATAAATATGTATGCACCAAACTCATGTTCACCAGAGTTCATAAAGCAAAATTTACTCAAAAACAAAACAGAAATAGACTCTAATTCCGTCATACTAGGAGACCACTATCATCTCTAGACAGATCATAAAAACAGAAGATCCACAGGGAAATAATGAAGCTTAACAACACCATAGACCAGTTACAGATGACAGATCTATATAGAACATTCCATCCCAAGGACACATAATTTACATTCTTCTCAGCAGCTGATGGAACCTTCTCCAAAATTGACCACATATTTGGTCATGAAACAGCCCTCAACAAATTCAGGAAGATTGATGTAGCCCCCTGCATCATATCAGACCACCATGCATAAAAGTTAGAAATTAACAATGGGAGGAGCAGCAGAAAGTACACCAACTATTGCTGTCTGGACAGTAAGCTTTTAAACAATGAATGGGTCACTCAAGAAATCAAAAAGGAAATAAAAAATTTCCTAGAAGTAAATGATGATGAAAACACATCATACCAAAACCTGCGGGACACTGTGAAGGCAGCCGTAAGGGGGAAATTCATAGCAACAAATGCCTTCATAACAAAGACAGAGAGATCTCAAATTAATCACCTAATGACCCAACTAAAGGCATTGGAAAAACTAAACAATCCAACCCTAGAAACACAAAGTGAAAAGAAATAATTAGGATCAGTGCTGAGAGTAATTGTCATAGTCAGCCACACGCTGCTGGGATGAATCTCCAAAACTGGCACAATTTTGGGTAGGAAAGTATTTATTGAAGTAACAGACCCAGGGAAAGTTAAGGAAAAAGGCTGGCTCCCTTTCACAGAAGCAAGCAGAGAGAGAAACCCACCACCAGCACCTCAAGCAAGCACACTGTAACACTGTTATTTACCAAATGCAGAACTGCCAGACCTGGGGTTCCGGCTGCCTTTTTGCATATGTATCCCTAGAATTTTGCATCCAATTTAGAAAGGGTGTCATGACCCCAGGAAGCCAGGCCAAAGTGATACTTCCTCCAACCAGAAGCTTGGAAACAATTAACAATTTAATAAACACAATTATATTAAATTCTATTAGGGGACATTTATTCAAAACTACCAAAGTAATGAATTGGAAATGAAGAAAACAATTAAAAAATAGATAAATCAAAGAGGTGATTCTTTGAAAAAATAAATAAGACTTACAAACCCTTGGCTAATCTAATTAAATGAAAAACAGAGAAGGCCCAAATCAACAAAATCAGAAATGAAAAGGGAGAGGTCACAATAGGCCCCAATGAAATTGGAAGAATCATCAGGTCATATTTCCAAAAATCTCTACTCTACAAAATTGGAGAACCTGGAAGAAATGGATGAAATCCTGGACAACTACCAACTACCAAAGCTTAGCCCAGAGCAGATAAAGCTCCTAAATAAACCTGTCACATTCACAGATGTTGAAAATGTAATCAAGAACCTCTCCAAAAGGAAAAGCCCAGGATCAGATGGTTTCTCAGGCAAATTCTACGAAACCTTCATCATAGAACTGAATCTAGTCTTTCTGAAGTTTGTTTGAAGTATAGAAAAAGAGGGAAGGCTTCCAAACTCCTAATCCCCAAACCAGACAAAGATGCAACAAGAAAAGGAAACTATAGGCCCATATCCCTGATGAACTTAGATGGAAAAATCCTGAACAAAATCCTCAAAAACCAGATATAACACCACATTAAAAAACATTGTCCACTTTGATCAATTTGGCTTCATCCCAGGGATGCAGGGATGGTTCCACATATGGAAGTCAATTAACATAATCCACCATATTAATAGACTACACCACAAAAACCACATGGTCATCTCAATCAAATCAGAGAAGGTCTTTGACAAAATTCAATACCACTTCATGTTCAAAACCCTGGAAAGGCTAGGCATAGACAGCTTATACCTCAATACAATAAAGGCAATGTACAAAACTCCTAACACCAAAATCACACTCAATGGGGAAAGACTCAAGGAGTTACCACTAGAATCAGGACAAGACAGGGGTGTCCACTGTCACCATTGCTCTTCAAAATAGTACTTGAAGTCCTAGCCCAAGCAATAAGACAGGAGAAAAGCATAAAAGGGATACAAATTGGAAAGGTAGAAGTAAAACTATCCCTCTATGATATGATCCTATACATAACAGACCCAAAGAATAGTATCAGTAAGGTCCTGACGGTGATAAATTCCTTCAGCAAAGTAGCAGGATATAAAATCAACACACAAAAATCAGAAGGTTTCCTATATACAGATGATATGCATACAGAAAAAGACAACAGAAAGACTGTCCCATTTTCAATAGCCTCAAAAAATCAAATACCTTGGAATATCATTAACCAAGGATGTGAAAGTGTTATATAATGAAAACATTACAATGCTCAAGAAGGAAATAGAGGAGGCCGCAATAAGATGGAAAGATATTTCATGCTCCTGGATAGGGAGAATTAATATAGTAAAAAATGGCAATCCTTTCAAAAGTAATTTACAGATTCAATGCCATGCCAATAAAAATCCCAGCCTCTTTCTTCACAGACATAGAAAAAAATTATCAAAATTTATTTGGAAAGGCAAGAGGCCTTGGATAGCCAAATCTATTCTAAGTTAAAAAAAAAAAAAAAAAACACACCTTCTTCCAGGAGGTATCACCATTCCTGATCTAAAGACATAATACAAAGCCATAGTAACAAAAACAGCATGGCACTGGCATAAAAACAGGCAGGCAGACCAATGGAACAGAATTGAAGACCCTGCTTTTAGTTTGAGTAACTATAGTTACTTGATCTTTGACAAAGTTGCCAATGATATTTGCTGGTGTAAAGATAGCATTTTCAACAAATGGTGCTGGAAAAGTTGGATAAAAACATGTAAACAAATGAAAATAGACCTACTCCTTTTACCATGCACAAAAATCAACTCCAAATGGATCAGGAACCTCAACATAAGACCTGAAACCCTGAAAACCCTGGAAGAAAGGATAGGAGGAGTACTGCATGAGATAGGAGTAGGGAAAAACAAACACAACTGCCCATCTCTGGATGAATGGGAATCAAATTTGTGGTATATTTACATGATGGAATTCTACTCATGGAAAGGAAAAATGACATAATGAAATTTAGAGAAAAGTAGACCTACTTGGAGCAGATCTTACTTAATGAACTCACAAAAGAACAGTCAAACTCTGCATATTTTCCCTCATATGCGGTTCCTAACCAGGATAAGCTTAAACTCTAAGCAAAACTTTTAGGGGAAATGAGAAAGAGTGAAAGAGGCTGAAGGAATGGGGTGGGGGAGAGAAGAGGAGGGGAGGACTTATGCAATAAGATAAACCAATAATGAATCAAACTCATAAAATCCTTACTTCCATAGAGTAAACTTTCAGGGAAGAAACGGGCATCGTCTGGTAAGAGGGGCCATGAATAGAAGGGAAGGAAGCCTAACCCCATGAGAATTTGATCAGACCTGCAACTTTCTGTCCCAGCCATTGGTCCTTCCCACACTGAGCTGTTGATCAAAGAGACTCAGAAGGTCCTCAAAACAAAATAGGATTCTGTCAAAGCTCTTGAATACCCACCCCAGGTCAAAGGTAAAATCGTATTGCTGAAGAAACCACAGAAAGTCATCAAATACTGAAAGACCCTAAGAGATCCAGAATGGTAACCAGCCCCCAGATGGTAGCAAGTGCAGTGCTGGAAGGCACTACCTAAGCTGCCAGGGGAAATTGGTCAATGATATTTGGCGAAAGCAGAGACCACTGATATACAATTCACACTGTTGCCATGAGAAGGCTGAATAGTTTTCCTTCTGGGAGAGATCATCGAGCCAAAAAGTGATCACTTGTGCAGTAGAGGCACCAAAACCTTGGGGGGAGGGAGGTAATCAACAGCTTTTAAATGGGACAAGAAATCCATTCAGTGACAAGGAACCCTTAACTGGAACTGGGACTCGGGGAAAAATCTTATGGGAACCAAAAACCTGTGCTCCCAGGAGAAATTCCATTTACCAGAGAACTACCAAGAGGCTAATTTCAATAAAATTTTGCCAAATTAGAAATGTTTATCTCATTTAACCTATGCTGATCACATTCTCTGATGGAGATTTTTTTGTTTTTTGTTTTCTTGTATTTTTCAATAGGCAGTGAGAGAGCTGTGGTCATTCCAACTCTACCAACAAGCCACAGACATATGGATGACATCCTAGCAAGAGATGAACCTCCCCAGGCCCATCATGTAGGCCCCAAATGAAACCCTTGAAAGAGTGGCTGGATAAGCAAAAGGCCTATAATCACAGCCAATCACTCAACCCAGGATAAGTCACCGAGATAGACACCAATGATTTCCAACACAACCTAAATCAGAAGTACAGAGACCCTTAAGATCTCAACAATAAAGCAGACTTAAAACTCACCCACCATTCCTCAGGGAACCGAATGGAAGAGTGGGCAAAAAGACTATAAGAGCCATGGTGGGAGAGAATATCCAGAGATATTTCCCCCCTCAGCAACAAAGGTGGGGGGGACCTGGCTGCCTCCTGTGCCAGATCCATAATCTGCTACCCCATGGATTGATCCAGTATGCCCACCAAGGAGGATACCCAGTGGATTAGGGACAGGGAGGAATGAAATGGGGATGCCAACAATATTTGTTCACACAATGCATCTAATTTTGGATAATAAAGATTTTTAAAAATGACTAAATGAGGGGCTGTGTAATAAAGGGCTGGGCTCACCAAGTCAGATGATTCCAAGGGTAAGAGAATTTACAATGCAAGCATGAAGGCCTGAGTGACAGGACCCAAATCCAATCCCCAGCACCCACATTTCTATAATATTTGGTGTGACCATGCATGTCTGTAACTCCAGTCCTGTAGAGACAGGAGAATCACTGGGGCTTGCTGATAAGCCAGCCTAACCAGAAAATAAAATAGCAGCTGTAACTTCAGTGAGAAGAAAAGTAGGAGAGCCATAGGGGGAGCCCATAGGACATTCTCCTCTGATCTCACACGCATCGGCATGGGGGCACACACACATGCATACAAACCACATACGTTCCACATTCATGCACACTCCATCCTCCAAAACATGCCTCTTATTAACTTCTAATGTATTAAACCTTGAACCAATTCTGTTTTCAACTCTTCCTGTTGCAGGTATAACAAGAAGAGGTTTGTACTGGGAGAATCTTGAGAATTTAATTCTGTTTTCAGTGGCAAGGCTAATCTGCATTTTTTAACCAATTCTAGTCCTTTCAGCTTCCCTTGATGCTGGCTGACACCCCCTTCTAAGGTCTACTATTCAGACCACACTTAGTAAGCTGCTTCCAAGGCTTGAGTGCTTTTGTCTTGTCTGGGACGTTCTTTCTCCTTCTGGCTGTCAATCTTTTGGAATTCTTGAACTGCTTTTAGTAAAACTTTCAGAGGGCCTACAGACAAATGCTGGTGTTAGATCGCTCATCTTTAATCAGAGCTAATGAAAAAAAAATTGAAGGTAATAAAAGGGTGAAGGGGAGATCAAGTACTCAATGATTCACCATCTCTAAGCATTGCACAGAACACTCTGATATTAAGCCATCACTTTCCCTTTAAATGCCTCAATACTTTTCTGGCTTTGTAGCTTACCACACCTCTGTAGACACTGCCAAATCTCAGTTGTAAAATGCCAGACTCTTGAAGGAGAGGGTATTCAGATGAAGGCCATAAATAATGGCTTGTGGCTTTCCAGATCCTCTGAGAGAAAGTTAAAGAAAACAGTTCCACTTTGCCAATAAATATTTAAAAGTACTGTTAAAATGATGAAGTTTCAAATGCCATAAGAAATTATGCCAGGTAATAAATAATTTCTACCCAATAGATGGACAGTGTACTTTGGATATTCTTCCTCAAGTTTGAAGGGAAGGAAAGATAAAGGATATTTGGTGCTTGAAAATTGGACTTTCATAATTTAACAATAAAGTCATTCATAATTTTATCTTCTCCTCTTAAACAACAACAAAAAAGTGAGAAAAAACAATGCTTTGGAAGATTATATTTTTTGTTAAAGAACTGAACTTTCTTCTATATTCTCATGGAGATTTGAAATGTCAGAGGCAGAAGGCTGTGTGTAAAAAATTCTCAGAAATCACAAATTTATGAGCTCGTCCTTCCAACCTTGCATATGTTGAGTCTTATGGGGGCATTTCAATAAATTAAGTTAAAACAATGACTTCTGGAAATGAAATGTAAATGAACAACAACATTAAACAGCCTTGACAGACATGGGGGAATTATTAGTGCTAGGATGTTTTTGCTCTTTATTTTTCCCTAGCCTTTCCCTGTCAATGCTTGGCATGCACCTACCACATTAGTAAAATATGAGAAAATAAGGATTAGACAGAGAGACTGCAATCTTATTATATTGCAGGGGTATTATTCACTTTGCCAAGGGTTCAGACCCTAAATCCCTAGATTGTCCGAAGACTGAGCAACAGCTCCCACCAATTGATGTCCACACACAATCTGTCTTTCAGCTCTCACACAACATGCTGGAGCATGAATGATATCACCTTCTCCTGCCTTCCATCCACGCTCCAATAAACAAAACATGTCAAAGAAGGTAACTCTAAAAGGGCCATAACATTCTCCAACCAGCCATCATCAGGCTGGAAGAAGCAGGGCCTCAACCAGCTCAACTCCAAAACATTGCTCTTTGGAGAATGGCTCACCCTCTTCTGTGATACTGAAACATCCATGTGGGGGAGTTGCAAAGAGAACCCTGTTTTGACATGAGGGTGCTAATGGTCCCACAAGAAAAGTATTTTTATTATGACAGCTCATTTGAAGACATGTTGAATGTCTCATCTAAAATCATATTAGGGTGAATATTTTATCCTGTTTTCTGTAAGGACTTATGTCTTAAACAGATTCCTCTAAAAATCAACAGTATTTCCAAATGAAAAAATGCCTCACAAAAACCCTGGAAATGAATGGATGTGGCCAGTTGTTCACAGGGTCCCCTTCTTACTTACATTTACATGTATGCTCAACAATATAAACAGAAATAGCTATGAAAATAGACATTCCAAGTGCTTATAACTTATTTGTAAAAGAATTATCTCCCCAGAAGCCATAGATTGTTATGAGAAAAAGTTCAGTGGCAAGGGGTGGGATACCTCCCAATGAATTATTAGCCAGGGAAGCCTCTGATGTCCCCAAAACATTACAGACTCCTGCCAAGGCTCTTGACTGCCCACCAGAACTAGATAGCAAGGCTCTATTGCTGAAGACTTCACAAGCTGCAGGTCACAATGAGCATGCTGGAGCTCAGGCAGAAGCCTCCTCTCTGTTGACTAACTGTCCATATGCTGGAAAGAGCTATGCAGCCTGTTGGGGGACAAAAGACATCAAAAGTCCTAAGCAGTAGTGGGCCTTGCAAGCTTTACAGCTGGCCAGAGGCCAAATGGACCAACTGGGCTAATGATGGCATGTTAGGGAAACCAATCGCTCTCTGACTATATTTAAGGCCCACTCCACAAAAGGAGATTCATGCCGGGTACTGAAAACCTAATCACAAGCCTATGACTATGGAAACCATAAGTCCTATGGGGAAGCTGCTACTGTTGTCTGGCTAAATATAAATGTTTTTTAATTAGTATCTTTATTATGAATAAGTATATACCTTGTATGAGCAAATCTTGTGAAGGTGTCCCCATTTCCCTCCTCTCTGTCCTCTACCCACTGGGGTCCTTCCTCGGTGTGCATACTGGATCTGTCCATAGGTTAGGGTGTTATGAACTGAACAAGAGGTAGCCAGTTTTTTATACCCACCAAACTGCCATCTAAGCACTATCTTTATTGCCATATATTAATGCTACTCTCACTGTTGGTTAGAGATGCTTCTCTTTTCAGAGGGTAGTGACCACTGGGAAGACTCAAAACTGGCCAAAATGCTGAGAAGTGAATGAAGTGTTCAGTACTAACTGAAACATCTCTATCCCACCCTCCACGGCTCAAGGACCATTGTGGAAGAGGTGGTGGAAAGAATGTAATGGCCAGAGAAAGGGGAGAAGTGCTTACAAAGCTGTCACTCAGACATAAAGTGGCCTTGATATTCATGACTTCATAGTGGCTGACTCTACCTACAGAAGAACTGCATAATAAAAAGAAAAAAAATGTTGACATCAAAATAGAGGCGAGACTAGTTGGAAAGAAGAAATTCAGTGGAAGGAGGATTGGGGGTGGGGAATGGTTTGGATGGGTTATGATCATGGTATATTTTCTGTATGTGTGGAAGTTGTCAATAAAAAGTTTTAAAAGTATCTCTTGTATATAGAGATGATAAGTTATTCCAAAATATAGCCACAGTTTCTATTTTCATTTGCTACCATTCCTCATCCAGTGACTCTGCTTTTTCACATATTTCTCTTTGTCTTTCTTTGTTCTTTGCTGTATACATATAAAGAACTGTATCATTAGCAGATGTTTCCCATAAGACATTAAGGGACAATGGAATTTTCTTTCTCTGAAATTCAGGTACAGATACATCCAGAATGGAGTAGCCCCCCTCATTTATTAATGACACAAGGATAGCCCCCTTCCAAAAGTTCTTAAAGACTAAAAATAAATGGATGGATGGATGAACAAGTTAAAACACAAATAGGCAAGTTTTCCAATAATTCAAGTCGTGTCTTAGTATTTAAGTTATAGTTATTTTATGTCTTAAATAACAGAAAAATGCAGTCTTGGATAAGACAAGTAATTTTGGGGGTTATTGAATCTAGAAAGTGTCTGTCGCAAGCTCTGAAATATAACAGGAAAGATGATAAATCTTGGAGAGGAAAATCTGATTTATGTGAGGGGTCAACAGTAAAGAAGGATGGGCTTGAGTTCTCATTTCTGATCTAAGGCATGATACCAGGCAGAATGTCACATCTTGTGGTAATCGCTAAGAATTAACTCAACACAGGCAAAGGAAAGGTCGAGGTTTGGTAGTGTTTATTTTGTTTCCACTTGAGGGAACCTGAAGCATGTTTACAGAAAAGAAACTTCCTATCTCCATCAGTGTATCTTCTCATTAAATATGGTCTGCTTACTGACTTCTTCAATGACCCCACCAACTCTGTTACCAAAGTCAGGCAGTTGCCAGTGTCAGATCTGGGACTCAAAATGTCAATAAACTGAATGGGTCTTAATTTATTAACATACTTAGTGTCGATAATTAGATACATTGTATGAGCAAATATTGTGACAGCACCCCCATTTCCCTCCTCCCTGTCCCCAACCCACTGGGGACCCTCCTCGGTGGGCATACTGGATCAGTCCATGGGGTAGAGGGTTATGAATTGTATAAGATGTAGCCAGTCATTAATATTGTTTGACTCTGAATATCCAAAATAACAGTGATTAACTATGGTTCTTTCTCTCATGTAATTGTTGGCAGTGAAGGACTGAATACTGGAGAAAGGGCTATTTCTTCCTCAATGGCTAGCTACACTTACCAATGTGGTTTCCATATACAGCACAGCAAAAAGTGGAAATGTCCCCTTCCATTGAAGGCTTTACCAGGAACTTGAACTCGTCATTCCCACATACTTTCATTGATCACAAATACTTCTTAGTGAGAAGACATCATATTCTAACACTATAGGAGCCTGGATTTTTCAAAATGTCTGACTCTTTTCAATCCAGAACCTTGGCAGCCACTTATATTGTCATTTGTTTGGGGAGCCTGTGTTGAGTCACTCAAGCAAAGCATGGAAACCTTCATTCCTTCCTCAATCTCCTTTGCCCAAACCATGCAAAGTCCTTGTTCAAGTGAGTCCAGAGTATTTTCATGGAGAAACTGTAATGGCTAAGATATTTTTTTCTCATAACAAGCTAAAGGCTAGGAATCAGTGTAAGTGAATGGAGACATTCAGCCAGTAGAATTTGAACAAGGCACCCACAAAGCCACCAATCCTTTTACTGTATGAGACCAGCAGAGCTATCCTAAGCAAGGAGGAATGACACAGAAAAAGACCTCCTTTTGATCTATGTGTTTGTATATTTTCTACCCCTTCCCCCTAACAAAAGGTATTAATATACCTTCACCTTGGGCAGAGGTAGTAATAATTTTTTCATTTATCTCAGGGAATATAACAGCAGCCCTTTCTGATCTCATTGTCTAACATGCAGACATTATTGGGAAACCATATTAGTCTAGCACAGCCCCAGATCCTAGAAGGGAGTGAATATTTCTGGCTGGAAGAGGGAGTGAAGGATATAGAAAGGGGAATAATGTTGGATTAAAAGAGAGAGAGAGAAAGAAAGAAATAGAGAGAGAAAGAAAGAAAAAGAAAGAGAAAGAAAGAAAGAAAGAGAAAGAAAGAAAAGAAAGAAAGAAAGAAAGAAAGAAGAAAGAGAAAAGAGAAAGAAGAGTGTTTCTTAATCTAAAAATTGAAGAAGCATGTTCCTAGAAGGGGGGCTGGAAGCAGTGTGGATGTTACCTTGATATTATATCATATCACATCTGATATAAAACAGGGAAACGCAGAAGCCTTTTGACCCTATACTGTGTCTTGCTTTCCTGAAACTTACACACATGGCAGTTGAAATAAAATCTGATTTAGAAAAAAAGTGCTCCTATAATTTGGCAGCTCTGAACTCAGTCACCAAAGGTTTTGATCCAGAATTGGCATGATTAAAAGAATATTTTATAAATTCATCTCTCTTAGGTAAGAAAAAGGCCGTGTTAACATTCCTATTAAATCAACATGAGCTTTTTAAACGTGCCTGTGTCGGAAAGTCATCTTTCACACAGAATATAACTCAAACGAATTGAAAAGATTTCTTTCGAGTATTTATCAAAGTAATTTAAAGCCCCTGTCTCCTGGGTGGAATTTTTCTCATTTATTTAATGACATTGGTCTTTCTAATGGATTCTGTAGTACACTTAAGTACATAAAACTTTGATTCTCCAGTTCCACCTACATACAGGTCCTTTTGGCAGGTTACCCTCAATGTATATAAAACTAACTTTGCCATCTCTATGACCAGCAGATAATGACCTTTGACTTGGCCTTCTGTCAGATATATCAAATTCATCTTCCAATGGCTTGCACAACTGTCCACTGCCTGAACTTGGATTTCAGTGGTTGTTGAGTGTGCTGCAAAGCCCACCCCAGACTTGAAAGTGTGAATCACTAACAGATTTTCTAAAACACAGCCTAGAAAGCTGACCTTCTTCTTGGCTCTTCACTGACTCCATGGTACACGTCTACACAATTTAGGGACCTGCTGGATTTGTGTGTCTAGGTGTGAATGCTTTAAAACTGAATTGTTTCGTGAATGTGAAATGATATGTAGGGTTGACTAAGAAACACCCAGCAACTATGCCAACAGGAGAAACAGCAGGAAGTCTTCTAAGTGAGTCTCATGCTTTCTACTCGAGAGCCTCCTCTCTTCCACAAGGGAGAATCTCATTCAACTCTAAAGGAAACATATGAAAACCTCTAGGTTGACTGAATCCTAAATGTTCTCTGGTTTCTATGTTTTATGATTTTATGAATGCATATTATCTCTACCATTCAAAGTTATCGTAACTGCTACAATCTCAAGACTAAATATGATGCTTCTCACACTGAAACTATTAATATGCTACAATCTGTCTTTTCTTCATTTAACTCCCCAGACAGGTTGGGGCTTATGGACTTTCATGGTGTGCTCACTTTTTACCCTAGGATAAACCAAGAAGTTCCTTGAAGGCAGGAACTTTAACCCATCTGGTAGAAAAGTACCTTCAACATAAGTATTTAGATAAACTAAATATAATCTCTGAGTGCATCCTATAATGGATCAGAGATGACAGAGGAAGGAGGGGTTAGCTGTTCCCTCAACATTGGAAAATTCACTTTCCAATGTTGAACAAAGTGCCTAAGAGGGGCTGCGCAGAACCAGCGGGCCTCTAAGTGAAAAGTATGTTTAAACACTTGGTCCCAAGCTGATACCCCTGTTTGTGGAAAGTTGTGGAATCTTCAGGAGGTGTAGCTTTGCTACAGGAAGTGTACCACTGGGATGGGCCTTGAGGTATATATCTAAGCCCCACTTCCTTTTTCCCCTCTCTTTTCCTGTCTCTAAATATAATGTGATCATCTGACTTCTAACACCTGCAGTCATGCCCTGCCTTCCCCACAGTGATGGACTGTCCAGCCTGGAACTGAAAGTTGTAATATATACCCTTCTGATTTAAGTAGCATTTTTCTCAGGAATTTTGTCATTTGCTACTGCAATGAGACATATATATATATATATATATATATATATATATATATATATATACATATATATCAAGAGAGAGGTTCCTTAGAGAATCTTCATTTTAATGCATTAAATATTAATTTAATAACTTGGTATTAAATTTTAATACTAAGATCAGAAGCCCCTACAACTATATTGGGTTTCAATAATTGCCTAGAACTCATTGAGTCCTATTCACCTTGTAGATATGGTTAATGTGATGAAACAAAACAAATTACATTTATCAAAGGGAGAAATTTATGGGACAGTGTCCAAGAAATTTCCAAGCACAAAGGTCTCGGTTTTCATCTCCCAGAGGAATGATAGACAGCACTGAATCTCCCAGAACCGCAATGTGACAGAAGTCAGGCAGTAATTTGAGATGCCCATTTAGGCCTCAATGCTCAACTGTTTTCCTTGGAGCTCCATCCCATATACACAAGGTGACCAATTTCCTCGTCTCAGCTCCCAGCCCCTATGGAAGTCAAGCTGAAACTGTGTGACCCCAAGATTCCATGCTGTAGTGTGACCCACTTGAGTACAGCCATTGTCTCCCAGGAGACCTCCCTTTGGACAAAGTTATATAACTTACTACATAGATGGCAAGTAACTAGAAAATAAGAACAGAAACTCTCTCCACTCAGGATCATAACATGGAGAGAGAAGGGAAATGCGTGTGTGAGCCCCTGAGTTGCCTTTCTGTTGGAAAAGCATGAGTGGAAAGCAGTGCACCGTCTCCACAAAACCACACATTTTGCTCTCTTCCTCCATGAATCTGAAGCCTGCTTTCTGACTTTAGTACAACTAGGATTTCAGTGAGTAGTGTACCCAAAAATTCTATAATTGATAAAGTCATGAGCCCATTGCAGTGCTTCTGGAAGATGCTATGACCTTGAGAAGATGGGGCCTAGTGGCAAGGTCATTGAGGACATGCCATCAAAAGGCAATAGAGGATCCATTGCCATCTTTCCTTCTGTTCCCTGGATTCAAGAGGTTGATCAGATCCCACAGATCCCACCATGATGTGCCTCCTTTAACAGAGAATCACACCAGCAGGGTTCTGAATCTGAACCTGAATTGCTTTAGAACCATGAACCTAAATAAATCTATCTTGAATCCATTAACTTCCCATATCAGGTGTTTTGTTACAGTAACAGAAAGCTGAGCGACACAAGTGCACTCAGGAAGATAGGAGGACAACAGATGTGAAGAGAATTGAAATAAATTATTCCAATGTGAATACAACACTCAGAGCAGTACGTCCTCTTATAGGTGAAATCATCATCCCAATACATCTTACCTTTAATATAAGTTTTATAACCCAAGAGGAAGACAACAGACAAGGTAATTGGATGTGTTCTAGGAAGAAAATGTTGTCCTTAGGATATATTCTTAAAGTGCCTCTCCCCCCCCCCTTTCATGGATGGCTAGAAGAAAACAGGAAAGTTTTCTTTCCATAGAGCATGTCTTCCTATCAGAGACCCCCAACATCACACAATTGCAACTTACTCTGTAGCCCAGGCTGGCCTTGAACTCATAATGACTCTCTTATCACAGCCTCCCCAGGACTTACACTAAAGGTATGAGCCACCATGCCTGGCTTATAATGGTCAACATTTGAAGCCAAACAGAGCAGAAAGTGATTGCCAGCCTATGGAACACCTTCCACTCTCACATCCCCTCGGGGAAGAACTGGTTGTTACATCCATTTCAGAAACTGGCAGGCTTTTCTACAGCTACTATGAATCAGCTATTACACTTCTAACATGCACCCGACAGAAATGCAAAAATATGTGCACAATGTGTGCACAAGAATATTTATAGCAGCATTTTTCATTCCATGTTGGTATCACTCCGATTTATAAAAGGAGGGGGATCCATACATTGAAATATGGGACATCAATTTAATGAGCAAACTACTGCTTCGTGTGACAACGTAATTGTGAACCAAATAAAACTCAGGCACAGTTCAGGAATCCAATTACATGAATGTCAAAAGCAAGTCAGACTAACTTACAGGATAGACTAAGGTGTGTTTGCTTTAGTTGAGAATGTTCACAAGTGAGAGAGACCAAGGAGAAGTTCCAATGTTGTTGGCTAGGGATTTCTTAATTTCTGTTCTTGTTTCATGAAGGATTCATTTTCAACAATCCATCAAATGGTGCACACGGGCTTTGTACATTTTTCTGATGGCATATTATCCACTTTGTCTTTTTTCTTCAAGCTTTTTAAAGAGGACAGCCACTAACAAAATCTTCAGTGACTATACAGATGGGTTGTTCCTCTGCAATTCTTCAGAACTTTGCAGAACAAAGAACAAAATGGCAGGCTGTGAGAGAAAGCCCCAACACCCTGCAGGACCACAGTGCTCTAAATGCTTTGCCTTCACCATCCCAGAGTTGGAAACTTCAATCCCACCATGAAACAGATGGACATTCTGGCATCATTTTCTGGATGCTCTGCACACTCACATCTCTCTTGTTTGCCCCTTTCTTGTGTTCCCTTTAACATGACCCCCTTACCTGTCCCTAACCTGCCACCAAGTTCATGTCCCCTTCACCTGTCATTAACCTGCCAGCAATCTGGTGAAATGGATCCAGCCAGAAAAAAGTTCCTTCTTCAATGTTCACTTTGTCTCTTCTCCAATCAACAACTCGGATGTCCATTCCCTTTCATTGCACCTCTAATCCACAGCGCCTATCTTCACTTCTCTTTCCTTATCCTCACTCCCCTTTCCTTACACTTCTACTTTACAACCCCATCTTAGCTTCCTTTCCTTACAACTCTAATCTACAACTTGAAGGTGATGAAAAGGACTTTTCATCTTACTACAGTCACATCCTACTGGCTCTAGGAAAACATGCAGACACAGCTGACATAAACCCTTAACCCAGGATAAAACATGAAAGAGCCCTCCTCTCAAAAAAAAAATCCCATCAGTCATTAATGGCTGTTGTAGTTACCTTTTCTTTGCTGGCACAAAGCAAACAAACAAAGCAGCTCAAGGGAGGAAAGTTGTTTATTTTGGTTTACAGTCTTGAGGGGAAGCTCCACGATGGAAGAAAGCATGGTGTGAGCAGAGGTGGAGAACAGCAATGGGAGAGTGAGCAGAAGTCTAGCAAGAGGGAGCTGGTTATAACACTGTTGTGGTTTGATCCAGATGTCCTCCCTAAACTTAATGTGTCCTGAATGCTCCATCCATCCCCAGCTGATGGCAGTTTTGGAATTGGAACCTTGTAGGAGCTGTTTTGTTGGGGCAGGCTTATGGGGGTTACAGCTAGCTTCCCCTCACCAGTGTTTGGCACACCTTCCTACCTCTGTTTGCAGTGCTGTGGTGGAGGTGATGTCAGTCATCAGTTCATGCCATCATTTTCCCTGCCATGATGGAGCTTCCCCTTGAGTCTGCAAGCCAAAAAAAAAAAAAAAAAACATTCCTCCAAAAGCTGCCTTTTGGTTGGGTTCTATATATATACCAATGAGAAAGCTGACTACAACAAACATTCATTGTTGCAATCAACTTTCTCTGTTGCTTCGAAGAAAGAACCCAAGCAAAAGCAGCTTGTGGAGGAATGGGTTTATTTGGCTTACTGACTTGAGATGAGACTCTATCATGGCATGGAAAATGACAGCATGAGCAGAGAGGTGGACATCACCTCCACCACAGCACTGTAAACAGTGGCAGGAAAGTGTGCCAAACAATGGCAAGGGAAAGCTGGCTTATAACCCCATAAACCCGCCCCCGACAACACAGCTCTAGCAAGGTTCTAATTCCCGAACAGCCATCAGCTGAGGATAGAGCATTCGGAACACATTCATTTATTTGTGGGGGACACCTGGATCAAACTATGACACTCATAAGCATGTTCTCAACAACACACCTACTCCTGCAAGGCTCCACCTTCCAAATTGCCATCAGCTGAGAACCAACCACTCAAAGCACACGAGTTTATAAGTGGGACACCTTATTCAAGTCACTGCTAGTGAGGACATATTAGCCATTAGTTCATAGGGAGAGCTTGTGTACATACATACATTGTGAATATAGATTATTTTAATAATATCAAATGTTATTACAGTGCTTTTTACGTGCTATGAAGTATTTTATCGGCATGCACACACAATTCTCAATATGAGCAAAAGTTTCAAAAATGAGTCACATTTATTCCATAGAGAATAACTAAAAGAGATTGAAATTAACCCACCCAGGAAGCCAGTGTTAGTTATGTGGGATAGAGCTCTGAGTTCTTATCCATGTTTAGCAAAGAACTGAAAACCATAGATACAAAGGATAAATTATTAAAGATTAATTTTTAAGAGATTATACACGTAAGAGACAAGAGGTAAAACTCCCAAACTGAGTAGCTGGGAGGGTCCTGAACACATGATAGCCAGAATTCTTTACACCCTTGGAAATGTAAACCAGGCACTTAAATCAGATAGATTTCATTGTCAGGCTTAGATGATTAGCAAGATTGGCACCCAGGAAAGGGGTGCAGGCTTAGGATGAGCCCACCAACAGGGAGTGGGCAGACCCAATGGAGAAAGATGAGAAAATGTAGTTGTAAAGAATCAGAAGTGAGTGGCTCATGATGGCTGTCTTAATTCTGACCGAAGTTTCTCTCTAGTCTAACCAGAGCAGGTTGGCACCTGTGCTCTTATTGGGCATGTGTGCCTGTCTACTCTTATTAATTAAAAATAAAATAAAACCTATCTTGTTCCAATTCTTTGTCATTACAATTAGGGTTAGGGTTTTGCCTCATGCTACCAGCAGGAGGGGAGAGGAGAAATGCTGTTTTTCTTTTTGTTCTCTCTCACTCTCTTTGGGTCACTTATTGTAAAATGATAGATAACGTGCAGAGATGTGCCCCACTTACATCAGGGGGACCTGAAGTCTTTTGAAGGCCAAAGGAAAACTCTCCATCATCACCACCCTCAGGGGTGAAATACATGGTATCTCCAGCAGAAGAGCTCTATCAGAGCCCCACACAAAGATGGTTTTCTAAAGACACACCCAAAATAAGGACTTGAGCCTTAACTACATGGTGCATCTGCCATTATTGCTGTTTGTCTGTAAGCTCAAGGTTAACGTTCCAACCCAGGTTCTTTTTTCCCAGAAGCCTCCCTCACACACTTAGATGAAGTTGTGACTTTGAATACCTCATATATATTTGGCAGGTCACTGTGCTTACTTGGCAGCAATGTCCAAATTCCAAAGTCATAGAACTGGTGATATGAACCTGTCTACAAGCAGCATCTGGGTCCCTGACTAGTGCTCAGCAAAATGTTCACTAAAAGGATACTCTGCATCCCAAATGGTCTTGTATTACACTGTGTAACCAAAGTTGCATGACAGATGATAAACAGATATAGATAGATATAGATGCAGATAGATATAATCAAACATTTCCCCAACAAGTACCTAGAAAAATCAGTCCACAAGGATTTTCTCAGTCATGTTTAGGTATTCTAAAATTCATGAAATAAAATTAGCTAATATTCAAATTGATAAAATAATACACTATGTGGTATGAAGTTAATTTCTGGCCTATGTCTAAGGGGTAGGGGAAAACTACCCCCACCACATAATTTTGTAGGTTGTAACTAACCTCCTTCAGAGAATACCTCTGGCCTCAATGCCTCTTTATGCATGAACATGCCTATGGTCTCCAGAAGTGGGCAGAACCAAACCTCCCCTCTTTCTATGTGAAATCTGCCTCCCTTCAGGGACCTTGCTCATGATGGTCTATGTGAGATTTAGCATTATAGGCTCAGTCTTTGGAAGCCAGACATACAGTTTCCCAACTCCTTCTGAGCCCAGATGTGTTGGTTTCCTGTGGGGATACAGTACAAACAGTCATTTGATTGAAGCATATTCTCTAAAGAAATTTACCTGATTCAAGGGAAAATGTGCATCAGCATATAACTTGTGTTCTCCTGAATTCATTCATCACTTAAGTGGGGACAATAGGATTGCTCCTTTGAAAAGCCCCAACTCCACTCCATAGCGTGGAGGACTCAGCAGACTTCAGGATGCAAAGCTTTGCTCCAGCGGGTTTAGTAGCATTGAATTCACAGCCTTCTGTGGAGGTTTTTGTTGCTGGTTCTTCCTTTTATTATTTCACCAGTCTGAGTCGCCTCTAGTTCCATCCAAAAGACCACGGCTCCTTTAATTAGCAGTACTCCACACTGGTTGCCTCTCCAAGACAGCCTTTCAGACAGAATCTCCCTCAAATAGCTCTTCATTTTGATTAGAACAGGAAAATAAACAGCAACCCATTATCACAGCCATATCTGGCACGGCCATCAGAAAACCGATCTGGGATTGTTTCATTTTAAGTTTTTTAGATTCCCAAAGATATTTTTCTTCTGCTTTATGTCACCGAATTGGTGGTTTTACCAGACAGCATCCTCAGGAATGAGCCAACAATACATCCCCTCCTTATCCCTCTATTACTGAAGAGACATTAAAAATGCAACTGCCTCTTCTTTAGTGAACAATTATCTCACTCATTGGCTTGATTCACTGATCTCTTAATGACAGCTTTCCTGTGGTTCCTTTGAATCTTTAAAATATGAAACAACCCAGTCTTGTCAAGCTGAAAACTGTGGCTGAGTTTTTACTAGCATTTTCCAATAAATAATTTCAAGGATTTTCAAATTATCCATCATCTGACAGCACTTGGGAAGATTTTCTCATCTCCTTCAGGGATGAAAAGCCATTTTCAACCTCTGCGTGGTCTCACTGATTACCATCAATGATTTTCAAAATTTGTTCCATTCTCCTGAAAGAATCTCTCTCCCCATCAATATTGTCCGGGGCTTTGAATGAACACATGTTTGGAAGGGAGGGCGGTATGTGATTGCTCTGTCAAGCTAGGATGTGTTAGTAAAGGGTCTATAAAAATTAGAAGGGGGAAATGAACCTACTCGTGCAAAATACCCACTTAATGAAAAAATAATGCTATATAAAGGATTGGGGGACCTAAATCATTTTTAAGAGTAGGAAGTCACAATGATGCATTCACAAAGAAGAAGGCCATATTTCTGAAAGATATTTTCAGTGGAAAAAGTCACTCACGGGATATCAGCTGGTCTCCACAACTTTGTTCTTCCAGAAAAGACAGAAAGGACAACTTAGAGAGAGGGGAGTCACAAAAGGGTGTATACAGTCTTCTCTTCATCCATAGGCAGAAAGAATCAAAACTAGTAGCAAAAGGGCTCTGGCACATTTCCAGCATCCGGAAGCGGGAATTTAAGGAAGGACAGTACAGAAAGAGAAGATTCTCTTTAGATGTCTTCATATCCAGAGAAGTGGAGGAGCAAAAGGTAAAATTAGGAGAGCTGAGGACACATTTCTAACCCTAGGAATTAGTTCTCAAAGAATTCTGGATAATTCTCAAAAAGCTTTATTATGAAGTTGGAAATTAAGATAAGAGTTGCTTTAAGCTTTGATAAACTAAGTTAGCAAATATTATCCCACAAATTCCTTAGCATGTACTTCTTTGAATCTTGTATGGTGTCTCATGGGAAACGCTTGAAATTTAAGCACCATGATATAAAAGTTGTGTTGTTATTGTACCATCCAAGAAAACCATGTTATTAAACAAACAAAGCTATGAGGAGTGCTCTGGGGTTGCATGCAAACATAAAAAGTGTTTCCTGATCCAAAATATGCATAATTGAGAAAAATATGTATATAAATAACCCTGGTGACTATAGTACATAAAAGAATGAAATTCTTCCTCTTACACACACACACACACACACACACACACACGGGGGGGGGGGGAGATATCTTTTTCTAATCCTATTTCTTCTTCTATCTAATTTTGTGAACCAGAAACCAAATGTTCATCAAACAGTTTCCATTAAATCTAATGTCTCTTCACGGCCATGATGTGATCATGTCACACTGTTGGAGTCATGTCTACTTCTCTGTCGAAGACACCTTCAGTGACAACACAAGGACCAGTTCTTCATCCTTCACAAGTGCCCAGACAACTAAAACAGCTAGTGACTTCTCCACCCACATATACCATGGCACCCCTTTACTCTGATGCCCTGACAGGAGCTAGGTTGATTTTTCCAAAACATACATTTGGATTGTGTCTCCCCTCTGATGAAAATCCTTCAAATATTTTTCATTGTTCTTGAGATTAACACAACCTACTACTAAAAGATTTAAACTATCACAGAAGATTAAAGAGGGAAGAGAAATGTCAGGAACTGCTTTTTGGCACTGCTAGTGCACAGAGAACAAAGGGTTAAGGATGTTTGAGCAGGTGAAACCCCGATAATTTGGTAGGCGTTTCCCAGCTCCATCAACCCTGACTCCCAACCCCCAAAGCAAGCCATAGGAACCCAGCATTCCCATCTCAGCATGACTGGCAATGGGTGTCAGACCCAAGCAACAAATTTCCCTGTACCCAACCCCAAGGACCATGACTAGAATCACACATTTCCCCCAATTATACAAATTAGGTATTCACAGGTTGTCTGCACTCATCTATCCCATTGCAGACTGCTAACTCGCCACCACCCTGATTAACCAATCCCCTATTCCTCATCTCCCTGGCTTCCTTCCCCCATAAATATAAGCTCTTCCAATTGAATAAAGAACCACGTGGATACACTATACACATCTGCTCCCATCTGTACCTCGCTGGACCACACCTTGCCTCGGCCCCCAGCTCTGTGGAACTGCCCTGAGACAGCTTCCCACTGTTTTCCCTCCACGGTGGCTAGCAGCGTCCCCAGAGGCAGAGAATGACAGAGAAAGTGTCTAATATGCAAGCACTTTAGAAGGTAAGATTTTTCTGGACACAATAGTTAATTGTCTATAATTGGTTAAAGGATAGGGAAGGTGCACAAATTGATATTTTTAAAGCAATTGAAAAGCAAGTGTTTCATTAACTGAGCTAGACATCTTAAAAAGAAGACATTTGTGCATAGCAGAGTGAGAGAGCAAGCCAATTTCGCATTTGTATCTGTTGGGCATTCAGGTAGAGATGTCCAATAGGCCACTGGCTAAGCTGTAATTACCTTCTCATTGATGGAGACAAAATAGTCAACCAGAAGCAGCTGATGGGAGGAAAGAGTTTATTTTGGCTTACAGTCGAGGGAAAGCTTTATCATGGTGTGATGGTTAAGTTTTATTGTCAACTTGATCTTTTTAATTATCTTGAGTTGGTTTCTGAGGATGTTTACAGGAAGGCAGCCTCTCAGTGGGTGGGGGCAGGATGTAAAGAAGCTCAAAGAAGCTGGAAGTAAACATCCTTCTAGTGTGGGCCATGCAGGAAGGAAATTCCAGAGACTCAGGAAGCCATTAAGTCTGGGGAAGGGTTGTAAGACCCCACCCTAAGCCTATATAAAGGAGAAGAAATTCTCTCCTTGGCTCTCCTGCCTGTTTGCTATTTTTTTGTGTGTGGTGTAGGTGATGGGTTTTTCTCTCTGCTCGGACCTGTGAAAGAGGGCCAACCTCTTTTCGCTGTTACGGAACTTCTCCTCAATCTGTAGTTTCAATAAAACTTTCCTCCCCCAAATTTTGCCTGGTTTGAAGATTCATCCCAGCGGCATGTGGCTGACTACAACACATGGCATGGGGAAGCAGAGGCCAAACATCACTTTTGCCACATCAGGTAGGAGATAGCAGCAAGAGTGAGCTGAACTCTAGCAAAGGGGAGCTGGCTATAACACCCCTCAGCCTTCCCCAACAACATACCTCCTCCAGCAAGGCATTACTTCCCAAATTGCCACTAGCTGGTCATTCAGGACACATACGATTATGGAGGACATCTGATTCAGATGACCCACCACAGGCTATCTAGCTATGGTTCTCAGGCTACGAGGGCAAGGTATATAGTATAAGGTACATACAACTTATACCCACTCTAGAGGTAAAAGATAAGCTTCCAGTCATGTGACTGTTCCAGAATATGTGAAGGTAATTCACTCATGCTATACAAAGACTGCTTCTGAAGTCATATACAGTTGAGTGGGTTAAAATATGTTAGCTGTAAGAGTCAAGGTCACATGTACTTGGCATTTATTTCTTCAGGTCATCTGCATTGAGCCAACTTGCACTGACAGAATTATAGTACAGTGGTTTAGAGCAGAGGACTCTAGCAAGGTACCCACTTCAAATAATCCTTAACATTTTTTTAACTTGGGAAAAATATTTAACATCTTTCTACTACAGTTTCCTCATTTTAAAGGTATGAACACATAGAGTGAGAGATACAATGTAAGCAACACTTAGCACTCTATCTGGCACATAGGAAATACTCTAAATAGCTAACTTTATGTTTGCCACTTACACATAGATTATCAGAGAAGTTACAATGTAACGAACAAGTATATCCACATTGCCCAGCTGCCCTATGCTGCCATTGGAGCAAGTGATGGAATTGCAATGACAATAAATTTGCATAACCCTCTCAAGAATCTTGGTAGTCCTCTAGTGATGGCAGTCATGGTCAATGGACACAATAGGAACAACAGGACAAGCAACAGGACATAGAGGGACAAAGTGACAACTGCTGTGATGGATTGAATCAGGGGCCCTGTCATGGTTTGATCCAGGTGTCCCCCACAAACAAATGAATGTGTTCTGATTGATCAGTCCTCAGCTGATGGCAGCTTGGGTTTTACAACCTCACTGGAGCTGTGTTGTTGGGGGTGGGTTTATGGGGTTATAAGCCAGCTTCCCCTTGCCAGTGTTTGGCACACCTTCCTGCTGCTGTTTGCAGTGCTGTGGTGGAGGTGATGCCCACCCCTCTGCTCATGCCATCGTTTTCCCTGCCAGGATGGAGTCTCCCGTGAGCCTAATAAACCCATTCCTCCACAAGCTGTTTTTGCTTGGGTTCTTTCTGTGCAGCAACTAGAAAGCTGACTGCAACATGCCCCCACCCCAACAACTCATGTGCTTTGTTTCTGCTCATGCCATGCTTTCTCCTGCCATCATGAAACATCCCCTCAAGACTGTAAGCCAAGATAAAAAAATTTTTAAAAAACACATTACTCCCATCTACAGCTTTTGGTCCTCTGCTTTATCCCAGCAACAAGAATCAAACTACAACAACTGCAAATGCCATATTAAGTACCAACTAGGTACCAACATCACAGCCTAGTTTGCCAAGACTTCCATGCAGCTGGCAACCTGACTCTATTTCTCACAACATGTATATAAGTTGATGAGCAAGCCTGTTCCTTTGGATGTTATTGTCCATGTGAAGCAGGTACTAATATTCAGAGTTTGCTTCATGCCCACTGTTCAGATATGTGTTCCTGCCATTTAAAAGTTAAGTAACATTTCATGATCTAAACAACCCTTCATAAAGTGAACAAGAATATGAAATTTTGGGAGGCAATATCAATTTGTTTAAGAATGTAAAGAAACATAATTTGAATATAAGACGTGTAGCCTTGAGTTTGAAGGTGTGTTCTCCACTTCCAGGATACCTTTCTTTGCGTAGAAGTCATGGAGTCATCAAAAGGACCATTATCTAAGGATGATCTAAGCAGGGATGTATAGCTAGAGTTCTTGAATAATTTTGGAAATATTTATAAGCTTTGGAGAGAACAGACTTGCTAACATGGATAAGTGGATGATGCCAATGTCTTTGAGCAGATATTATCAGTGAGAGTACACAGAACCCATTTAATCACAGAATCTGGAAGTTGAAAACACCTTTCAGGTCATCTTGTTTTCACCCCCTCCCCATTCCACAGAGAAGTCTCTTTTTGAAAAGTTCTTTTTGAGGAGAGTAGAGGTTCCCCAGAACATGAACTGTATAAAACATCTGAAAATTTATCTAATCCATTCATTCCAACTGACGATGAGAAATCTAAGATGTAAACTATCCGAGAAGTATGTTCAAAGTGTCCCACCACTTATGGCAATAGCCAGACACAGAAAGTAGGCCATGCGGAGTCAGCTTTGATTGCCTTGACTTAACGTCTTAAAAGAAAGAGTATTACATCTGGATCTATTATCCATTTTCTCAACAAATTACAGATTAAAAATGGTTGTGAACATCTGGTTACCAGATAGTATAGTTTTAGAAAAAAAAAATCATTTCCAGCTTCTGATAGGCATATTATCATAATCATGACTGGATTATGTCATAAGTTTTCTAGATAGACTATATAAGCAGTAAATTATAATATTCCTATATTCTATTAGAATGTTCCTTAGAATATTCCCTTATACAACTTCTACATAGAGCTAAATGCTGAGAACTAAGCTTGCTTTGTAAAAGCACACAAGTGCTAAAGTTGTATTCTCGATCTTCTTCACAGGGAGTGTATTATCCTGTCCATTCTAATCTTGGCATTTGAGCTGAGAAAATTACTCTAACTTGCCTGTCACTTCTGATAAGTAACAGATCCTAAATTTTTAAAGTGATCAGAGATTGGTTTATACCTTAAGGTCTAGAGCTGAAGTTTGAGATAAAGCTTAAAATGAGGCCACACTTAGAAGAAAAGGAACACTCTTGGTTTCAAAGTACTCCATCCTCCATCAACCTCCCTTCTATCCTGGAGAACTTGAGGACTCACTGGAAATAGGGCCCTAGCTAGAAATATTTATGCATCTCCCCCAGTGCCATGTGAATTCATTCAAAGTTCTTCCCAGCATTGTCTAGACAGAAATCTCTACAGATCTCTTAACCAACAGGGAGCTGTAGTGTGTTCATTTACTTGGTGCCAAGGGATACATCAGGTTAAGCTTTCTAATTTACAATTTCCATCAAATTTTAGTGACTCCCCGTTGGCTACATGCAGGATAAAGTCCAAATTTTAGAGTTATATGCTTAGGCTGAGATTCAAACCCTCCCACACTCTGGCTGGAACTTTGGATTTTATGTTCTGCCCAGCTACCACATATCCCAAGCTTTCCACTCAAGCAAAATTGCTCTTCTCTGTCTTCCAAAAATATCATGCTCTATTCCACTTCCACCTGTTGGCTGAGCCCATGGTTTTCCAGTTTGCAGAATCCGCTACTTCTCTTGTACGTGTCCAGATTCTATCCATCCCCCAGTCCAATTCTGATTCAAACACCTTTGTTTCTTGAGAAATTGCTGCTTTATGCCAAACCATATATATTTGCTAGATATACCTGGAACTACCAAGTGAGCAAAGAAAAAAGGATGCTTTTCTCTCATGTCCCAGGTGAGGCTAAAGGAAGGAGAAACAAATGAATATGCAGTAAGCAATTACAAACATTGTGCTGTAGGGATCCACCTAAGAGAGAAATGGATTCTAGTGAAATGACTGTTCCATACAGTGGTGATCCAGGACCTTCAGATATGCACAACTGGAACTCAACATTAAGAGTGGGAAGGGGATAACTGGACATCCCAAGATATCACTGGCTCCTGGCCACAACAGCAGGCTACGCAAGTGCTTTGGATGGTCAGAGTTGGAACCAGGTTGAGAATGGCAAGGACTGAAGTTGGAAGTGCCGCAAGATCTTGAGTCAGTAAAAATCTGCTTTTTCTCTGATCTCATCTGCCACCATCTGCACCATTCATTGGGGTCTTGGCATAAACTGTCAAAATTGTCATTGGTTTTTAATCTGGTCTCCTTACACAGCAAGTTTATCACAGCAAGTACTCTGCCTTCCCTGTATGCACCCCAGTATCCACTAGTAAATAAAAACATATTGAAGTCATCGTTTTTGGTCTCCAGATCCTTACAGTCTAATTTTCCATAGTCAAATTAAGACAAACGTGAACATGAAAAGTTTATGGATTAACTAACCCTCCTCCACTTATTGTAGGATTTTATTCCTTTTATCTCATCATATCCCTCTTCCAAGTGCATCTTGAAAACCACACCTGACTCCACCTACGCTAGACATCTGGCCATCTAATGAAAAGTGATTACGTGCACTGAGAAAGGACCCCAGTGGGTAGGGGACAGAGAGGAGGGAAATAGGAACACCTTGACAAGATGTGCTCATACAATATATACATATATATATACTCATAATAAATATATTAATTTTAAAATGTTTAATACAATTCCAGGTATGCAAGTAATTTTTAATACATGAACTTTCATAACAGTCCAAATTAATTGAATGGGGAAGATATGTATGAAATATGATTTTGAATTTTATTATGAGTCAAACCATTTTGCCCCAGAGAAAGAACAGTGGTACTAAATATTTCCTCATGATCTTTAAGATCTCAGTTAAGTACTCTGCAATCTGGCGACTTAAAGCTCTAAGTCTAGTTCAGTTCACCTCAGGCATTGTTTCCATGGCTCTATAGATAAATAAGAGACCTCAAAATCACACCAGTATAAGTGGAAGAAGGGAGTCTTAGGTAGAATTCTTACACTTCCCCCAGTGCTTTCTTAACCTTCTCTCCAGTTTCCTCTCACCCCCAGTGTTATCCTTCCACCCAGTGTTATCTGTCAAGTTGACAGATTTCTATTTCCTCTGATGTCAATCTCTTGCTCTCTCAATTAGCATCAGAAACAATCTGATGTACCGATAAGAGGCACTACATTTTCCTATATTTAGACAAAGGTGATTACAATACATTAAAGAATATTCAGAGGCATTGACCACCCAGCTCCACCCCCCAAAAAAACTGTCTCCTGCTTGCACAATTCATAGCCTTCCATCTCATGAAGCATCCTGGCAATTCCATTAAGGAGGGTCCTCAGTGGAATAGGGGCTGGGAGGAGGGAAATGGGGTTATGAACACAAGACATACATACAGAGTTTCTACTTATTAATAAAAAAATTAAACTCTAGCGTGCCTTAAAATATTTTCTCTATTCAATAGTGAGCTTAATCATGACATCATTTCAATAGAAAAATCTATATAATAATTACAAACAATTTAAACATGTCTTTTGATCTTTCCAGTCCACAAGTTGGTAATGGCTTGGATTTTGAGGTTTTAGTTTGTGTGGTTTGGTTTAGGAGTATGTAGTTACCTTCATATTGCTGAGACAAAACACCTGACCAAAAGCAGCTGATGGAAGGAAAGGGTTTATTCTTGCTTACAATTTGAAGGGAAACTCCATGATGGCAGTGGGGGGCATGGCATGAGCAGAAGCCAGACATCACTCTTGCCATGGAAGGTGGAAAACAGCAGCAGGAACATGAGCTAACCTCTGGCAATGGTGAAGCTGGGTTGTAAACCCACAGCCTTCCCCCAATAATAGAGCTTCTTCAGCAAGGCTCCATCTTCCAAATGTCTACCAGCTGGGAACCAAGAATTCAAAACACATGAGTTTATGGAGGTACATCTGATAAAAACTACCACATGGAGAGGGTTTTTTGGTCTCTTTGATTATTACATTTTACTGGTTTTGTCAATGCCACTGTACTTGGCAGAGTAGTTTTGATTTTCATTTTTATTTATCTTCTTGGTAGCACATGATCCAGCAGCCACTGAAACTGCCATTTGTCACCACAGAGAATGTCAGCCAGACCAGAACACATGTCATTCTAAAATAACATATACATACTGACAAGTGAGATAAGTCTAAGTATTTTGCCATAAGGTAACCCATGAATCATTGTGCGGGAAAGAAAGATATTGACAGAAACCACCAATTTCATTGCATGTCACAAGCCACCACATTTTAAAGGACAATTTAAAATGGCATCCTATAACTTTGAGAATCCAATGCTTCAACTTGTTTAACCTAATCAGATGTTCAGTTAACAACTTTCATGCATGGGGTCCTGCACGAACCTAGCTAGAACTGAAGTCCTAGTTATATCCCAAGGCAGACAGCTGCCATCATGGCTTCGGTTTCTGATGAAGTTCTGTGCAGCCCCATAAATCACTTTCTTCTGAAGATGTTTTCAGTGGGATATCTCTTTGAACTGTTGATGAGCCCCAGGCCTTTCACTATTCAAACCTAATTGAGTAAATACCACAAACACAGAAATTTATCATAAACATTTACTTTTGGGCTATTTTGTAAACCGCCTCATACTCTAATTTATTCCCCATTTTCCTCTACAAATCTTTAGCCATGTTTTCCAATGTCTTCAGCAAGAAAATATGTCATATTTTTGTCTTTCTTAAATTAAATGAACCATTCTTACCATAGCAAGAATACACATCCCCATTGGCAGGTGGATTCCCCCTTTACTACATATGAGTTGATTTTCCCCCCCAAATTGCTTATTCAGTCACAGAGGATAAATTCAACTTCATAGTGAAGAAACTGTGAAGACAGCACTTTAATTAAGGCATCTCTAGTAAAGAACAAAACAGCTTCATGACATGCACACTGAGATGATCACGTCATCATTTCTGTGGGAGCCTGGCCCAAAATACATTCCTGCACCTAGGAAACAGAAACTCAGGTTCAAGGTTAGAGTTCTATATTCTACCAAATAACTGGCCTATTCTCATCCAAATAATCAGGGTCACAAAAAAAAGCATGGCTCAGTAACTATTTCACATTAAGGAAACTAAGGAGGCTAACAACTATGGTAATGTGTGGTTCTGGGTCAGATGCTGGGGTAGGAGCACTGATAACATGAATGGTCTGTTTCCCTCATGTTGATCATTACAATGCATTAAAGCGGATGTCTTCATTCTCATATGATACATAGTGATGTGTTTGGGGATGATGGAATACAATGCCTCTAACTTGTTTAAAATGATTCAGAAAAATGAATAAGACAAATGCATATATATATATATATAGATATATATATATATTTACACACATAGGCACAGTAATATAGCACACTGGGGAAGATGTCAACAACTGGTGAGAGGCATACAGGAAATCCTTGAACTACTCTTACAACTTTTCTTTCTTTTAGCTAAAATGTCATAAACGTACAAATAAATTTCCAAAGTGGAATATTTTAAAACCAATTATCCAAGCTAGATGGATGTTCAAGGCGCTAGAAGCAAACATGTTTCAATGCGCTAGAAGCAAGCAAACGATGACACACTCTCAGCCACCCCGGCTCCTTCCTTTCTCTCCTGTGACACATAATCATCTCATCTATTGCTGAATATGGGCACCAGACTCAACTTATTTGCTACCATACATGAAACTTAATATCATATTCTGATATAATACTCGGAACAGAAAATTTGAGATTTTCTTCTTACACCCCAAAATGTTACCTTTGAATGCTCAGCACAAAACCCATTTGGACATGACTATCCTAAAATCATACAGTGATTATAACAGAAAAACATTACGGCTTGCTAAGAGCTTTCCATGCAGTTTCTGAAACAGTCCCATGAGATAGGGGGTAATATTATTGCAGTGAGTAAACTGAGGCACAGACATCTTAAGTTTCAAACACTTGCACTATGTCCTATAAGTGCCAGAAACTGAAGTGGAATGCAAGCTGCCCTTCTTCAGAATCCACACTTCCACTACCTCATAGCTTGCCTCTTCAAGTATTTGTTCTGCATACCAGTATACGTAATCATGTCATTCATCCCTGTAACTTAGCTCCTCACAATGTAATGCATGGGACAGAAGAGGTTTCCACATATCTGAACTGAACTGACTGAAACATTTTCTGTTCTACTGTCCTAAATAATTTATAATGATCATCATACAAGTACATGTACAAATCTCATCCACTCAGCCAGGTCTCATTTTCCCAAGGACAGGTCCAGGGTTAAACAAATATTCCTGAAGTTGTTTCTAGAGAATGATCTTCCGCCATTCTGTGCCCTTCAGTTTTGACCTCTGCATCCATCTTTGCTCCTAACCATCTATGGGTCACTGCTGTGCTGGGGGATCCTCACTAGCCCTGTGTTGGAGCTTCTAAGCATAGCTACCAATCCACTGGAGGGCTAGCTATTATACTGTAACCACAGGTTATCCATAGTGTTGTTTTTATAATATCAAATACACAGCTGGGCATGGAGCATTCTACAGATCAACATTGTTTTCTATCAAAAGTTACTAATATAAAAAACTTGAATTTTGAATAGATTAAGTAGGAACTATGGGATATGTGTGTATGTGGATATATAATATTTAAGTTAAAGTAAACCTATATTGCAATACTTTACCATCTTTTGTGGTAAAACATTTGAAACTCTTCTAGCTTTTTAGATATATGGTACATTATTATGACATTAGGAAACCTGTATTTCTTATTCCTTTCCAACTAGAACACTGGCCCACTGATTAACCTTTCCTTATCTTCTCTCCTTCCTGCTTTCCAGCTTTTGGTAACTGTCATTCTACTTTGGAATTTATTATTATCCATGAGACTTGGATAAGTCATTTACTTTGTCATTCTACTTTGGAACTTCATGAAATAATTTTCAGACTCTACATATAAGAGGAAGGTTGTAATATTGTGCATGTACAGTGGTTTCACATAGATTTTCGGAACATCACTGGTAATTTCATAAAGATTTCATTAACTCTGCCTATCATTTTAGAAAATGTGAACATTTTTTTTAATTTAATATTTATTGTCCATAATGAGTTACATTATTTAGTGGGCAAACCATGCGTTGTTATCCCGACTTCCCCAATCCCCCCCTCCCCATCCCTGATCAGTTGTATATCCTCCTTCGTGGGCTGTCTGTATTAGTCCTTGTGGCAAGGGATCCTGTATATCTTAGTACTCATCCCGGTCTTCCTGGCCCAAGTCAGTTGTTACTGATGGGTGCTATGCCTCTGGACCGTCTCCCCCACCACGGCTCTCATTTTAACAATATTGATTCTTTTGATCATAGAAACGAGGTATATTTTTGTCATTTTTTTGTATCATCTTCATTGTCTTTCATCAGTATGTCATAATTGTCACTGTAGAGCACTTTCAACCTTGTGATCAAATTTATTCCTAAGTATTTTGTTTTTTGTAAGCATAGTGAATGAGTTCATGTTTACTCTTAATATTTGAAAGTTCTGATTTGATGTCCAATATATTTCATCTAATGTGGTGGCAATCCTCCTTTAATTTTAAATATTATTTCAAACTCTACTTGCTAGACAAGAACCTGTTTATTATCCTTAGTAATTAATATTCATATATCTTGTCTACGAGACATATATACACCAAAAATATGTACTGGATATTTATTTATGGCTTGCTAGGCATCCATAGGGATGGAGAAACCAACAAATCACCTCCTAAAGAAAAACCTTTAAGAAGAAGTGCTCAGTGGTTAGACATACTTCCTGAGCAAGCAATCATGAAGACCTGATTGGATCCCAGACTGCCAGAATTCAAATCTCCAGACACCACATAAAACAGCTAGGTGTGGCCATGTGCAGCTATAACCCCAGCAGAGGCCTAGAAACTGATAGAGCCCTGAAAGCCTGATAAATAGTTAAAAGAGAGGTTTTAGCTTACAACATGACCAAGCAGAAAAGCGATGGAGAAGGATACCTGATATTCCATTCTGACCACCTGTCACCACAGTCAAGAGTTCTGTGCTGCAGGTGAGCTTGTGCAGTGCCATAAAGGTGGGCATACACATGGGGAAAAGCAAAAGAAAACCTTAGAAGCTCATGCTTCAGTCCATGACAAAAAAAATCCATACTGAATAAACAAAAGCAACCTTTGCAAACACTTTCTAGGGCTTTTGACTTACCTTTCCAATACGTCCACACTTCTAGACCAGAAAACTAAAACATGTGAATTATATTAAGAATCTGATGTGGTCAGGGAATTACAGTAGTAATTCCTTTATTCGCGAGGACTTTGGTGTTACAGAGCTTTCTGGTGCTTATTGCCCTGGAGATACTTGAAATGAAATAAAATAAGCAAATGCTAGTCATCCTGTCCAAAGATGAAGGGACACTGTCTGCCCTGAGGAATTACACAATTGAATATGACAAGCATGAAATCTACTCATGCCTGTGCATTTCTTTCATAAATGATTGAAAGGAAGCCTCACAGAGAACTAGGGCCCAGAAAGTAAAAGCTAGTCAGGACGAGACACTCATGCAGCCCAAGCAAATGTGCAGATCCAGTTAAAGAATCTCTTGTGTAAAAATGGACTTTATGTTAAAAATTAAAATTTGAGAGATGGAAAGAAAATAACATCCACTAAGATTCAAAGTCCATCTGAAAAAGGAAAAAGAACCAGCAGATTAGAAGAGAGAATGAATTTACCAAGGTCATAATGGAGAAGGTCCACCTGAGCTGGGGACAAATGAGATGAATCTACGCAGATGACAAAGTTTTAAGCAAGATGTAGTTGGCAGGAAGAGTCAGGAACAAGTACATGTCAGTCACCTTCTCGTTGCTGAAACAAAATTTCTGGCAGAAAATCAGTTTAAGAGAGGAAGGGGTGATTTCAGTGTAGAGGTCCAGGTGACAGTCCATCACATCACGGGAAGCAAGAATGCAATAGTTGTCACATTTACCCTAACAGTGAGGAAAGAGTAGAGTGAAGAATGCTGGTGCTCAGCTAGCTCTCTCCTTTATAAACAGTAATCCCAGCCCACAGGTAAAGTCACTCTTCCCATCTCAATTAGCCTAATCACTCATAGGCTAATCTACCTGAGATAATTCCTCATAGATGATCCTAGGTAGGTCCTGACAAGTTGCAAAAAATATAAATATTCAAGGTGGAGAAGTTTTCCCTGGCAATAAGATATAAGTCAGCTACTCAAGAACTCAGAAAGGGTAAGAGCCTGTTAAAGAAGATATGAATGGACCATCAAGCTATTAAACTATAAGTTGGGTGTGCTGATAAGAAGGCTCAGCAGTTTAAAGCACTTGCTTGCAAAGCCTGATGGACCAGGTTCAATTCCCAGCAATATAAAGCCAGATGCACAAAAGTAGTGGGCATACATCTGAAGTCTGTTTGCAGTGGCAAGAGGTCCCAACATACCTATTTCCTCCCTCCCTCCCTCCCTCCCTCCCTCCCTCTCTCTCTCTCTCTCTCTCTCTCTCTCTCTCTTTCTCTCTCTGATACACATACATATTCTGTCTCTCTCACTCTCTCTCATAAATAAATACATTTAAATGAAAACCAACAGGATGACCAGCATTGCAAGATGAGTGATTGAAAGGGCCAAGCAAGTCTCTGGTTCTTTCAGCTTCAGACACCCACAGGCAGGACTATGGCAAGACCTCAGCTGGTAGTGTTTGAGGACTATTGTAGTAGAGGGAACAGTCTAGCAACACCCTTCTGGAATAACTTAAAGTTCATCAGTGCCCAAAATTACAGGATAATAATCACCCTTTACTTTCTACTGTGAAATTTATTTTTATGTACCACTTACAACTCCTAAAGTCTCTACTGTAGGCTGGCTTCACACAGTAGGCACTATTGGTTGTGAGCATGTTAGGCTGGTGTTTGTTGTATCGTGTCAAGTATTGAACTCATCTGTCAATTAAATAAATGAATGTATCTCTTCTATTTCTACTGCATGGATAAAGAGGAGGGATGCCTTCTGGGTGCAGGGAGTGTACAAAGAATTTCTAGAAGACCTGGCCTGCTATGGTTCTATGGTTCTCTAAGCAATTTCAGGTCCCTTTTTTTTTTTTTTTGATTTCTGATCCTGCTACCTCATTTACCTTGTTGGTTCCTGGCCTTTGAACAATAAATTTCACTGAACGCTCCCTTGAAGTCCAGGGCTCTGTTCTACAGATTGCTCTCATCCTCCTTCTTCCCTGATGTGCCCTTCCCAGGCAGATGTGCCCCTGCTAGTTTTCTCTGCTTGGAACATGCCCCACTCTAGATGTCTCACACCTTTTGAGAGAAGTTACTGATCAGTGTTAGGTTAGCAGTATCCCAGGTCCAGCCATGTGTCTATCCCAACCCACATTTGCCACCCTGGGCAGCAGCCAACAAGTACCTGTGTGTGGCAGGTGTGGAGTCAACAGGTGTGATCTAAGTTTCTACAAAACATCCTTGCTATCATTAAGACATTATTGTTATAACTGTCCAAGAGCCAACACCAGGACTCCTAAGCTGAGTTATGGAGTAATCATGTTAGTAGCCTATATGTATATGTGTAAAGTAAGTTAACCAAAAGCTCAAAATATAGTTGTTCACAGTGTTTTATAATTGCATTTGAGCTATTCATCCAGACAACTGCTTGCTGAAATGTTATAAAGTATAGCTCCCATTCCCAGCAATTTGAAGGTCAGAAATTCTATGCTGTTAGTCTTTTGGGGAAGTTTATGATTCAATTCTAAGATTACTCAAGTTAACATCACTATACAGTTCTTTAATTCACATTTTCCTCTATTTTCCCGGGGGATGGATATGTTCAGTGGATGTGAAACAATACCTAGTACCAGGGAAAGTGAACCATAAGGGACAGCTTGCAATTATTATTTCTACAAGGAGGCAGAAAGGTTGTGTTGGCAGAAAAGAGTTATTGGAAGAAGACCTGAATCAAGTCAACTGTAACTTTGAGTGTTGTAGTTATTATTTATGACTTAGAGATAAAAGAAGCCCCTGGAACTGGGGTCACTCCAAAAAGATGGAAAAGAGGCCAAGAAGTCATTCCAGGAGATACAAATTGTTCCACCACACGCTGCACATGCCAGCAAGGTAGATGGCTTCATTTCGTAGAATCAAATTCCTGCTCAATTCTCAGACTACCTGATGACGTCTGACAATCAAGCGTCAAGAGGTCTTTCAGACCACATTTTCAGTGGCAGCTACTATAACTCTACCCCCTCCCATGTACCACTGGCAGCCAGCTCTACCATCTGTCCTACGCTTGCTGCAACTGGCAGAGACTCATCTTCCCAGCTTGCTGCCAAAGCCACCATTCTTTATTTGGAACTGAGTGTCTTTGCCCATGGCTCAATTTCCTTCATGAAGTGTCCCTTGCCCAGATCTCAAGCCAATTGTCCTTAAGGTATGGCTCTTCCACACACTCTTGCCAGCCCCAACTCCAAAGCACAGTCTGCTAGGGATTCAAGAATCTGTCTTCCCCTTATTACCAGTGAACACCACCAAGCCTACAATCTCATTTCTCAGAATACAGCATGATTAAGTTACTCTTGTCATTAATCTGAAACATACTGCATTCATTCCCTTTCTTTCCGTGACTATCCGATTTAACAGAACACTTTTTTAAAAAGCTGGCCTCATTTTATTTTGTCACACACAGCAGCTTTTAACAAAAGTTGATCATCTCCTCTAGTGTGACTCATTTTCTTTCAACTTTATCCATGGGTCCCTCTCCTCATCTCCGTTCTATTTACTGGCTGCTCCCTCGCAGTCTCCATTATCCTTCAGCTGAGGAAAGGCATGGAACATTGAGAATGTGGAGGAGAAAATCACTCATCTGGGGCAGCCAGGAAGCAGAAAGAAGGGATGAGAATATGTCAGGGTCAAGATACATTCAAAGGCATGCCACCAGGGACTGACTTCCTTCAACAGACTCTATCTCCCATAGTCTACGTCCTCCCTCCCAACTTAGTCCATCAGAAGGTTAAGCCTACAGGTTGATTGTTTTGTATTTATGTTCAATAGCCACTTCTATAACAGGTATTGTGAATGCTCTCTTGCTCTGTGCACCTTACAGATATTATGCATTTTATGTCCCCAAGTCTCAATTCTCACAAGGACAACCTCTTTTCACTTTCTGAGGTGTTACACCCCCTCTCATGGCCACAGCACTACCTACTCACTGAGATCTCCCAAATCATATCTCTGGCCCAAATATTTCCTGAGAATTCCAGGTCTATTTAGCTAATTCCATGTTCAACACTTCCATGTGCACACACTAGAGGGACTACCACTCAGCATATACCCAAAACTAAGCCTTCCCCTTCCAAAATAGGTTTCCTTCCCTTCCCCAGACTCTTATGAGGCAAATGGCAACTCCATTCATTTTAAGATACTAAAACCAAATATTCACAACCATTCCTGTCTTCATCATGTCCTTGGGACCACCTTTGGTCAGAGGAGTCCGACCACTTTGCTTTCCCATCTCTGTTGTTCCAGGGAAAGTAATGCCATCTCCTGTCTAGACAAGGGATGTGCTTTCTGATCAACCACCCTCTTCCACTCTTGCAGATTGCCTATTCATCACACAGAAGCTCGAGGGGTCACGATTGTTTGCTCTGCATTTGTCGTAGTCAGCCACAGGCTGCTGGGATGAATCTTCAAACCAGGCACAGTTTATGGGACAAGACAAGATGCACTATGGGAGCAATTGACAGGGAGGCTACTAAAAATAGAATCTAGGTAATCCAGAATGGTGTATATTTGTTAACCTACACTGACCTCACTCTCCGATTGAGATTATATTTGTGTTTTTCAGGATGCAATAAGAGAGCTGGGGCCCATCTAACACTAAATGAGGAGCCACCACAGTCATATCGTGGAGGAGCCATATGGAACCCCACAGAGAATGATGGGATGAACCAGTGGGACCCACAGCCACAGACATTCAATCAACACAGGATAAGCCAGTGAGACAGAAACCAATGATTTTTTACACAAAGACCCCTAAGCTCACAACAATAAAGCACCCTTAATACTCATCCACCACGACTCAGGGAACTATGCGGAAGAGGGGGCAGAAAGATTGTGAGAGCCGTGGTGGAGGAAACTCTCCAGAGGCATGGCACCCCTCAGTAACAACACACTTGGGCCAGGAGAACCAGGCTGAGTACTAGGCTATCCATGGTCTCCTGTCACAAGGACTGATCCAGATGACCCATGGAGGAGGATATCCAGCTGGTTGGGGAAGGGGGAGGGGGAGCATCAGAGAATTGAGGATAACAACTCATTGTTTGCCCACTAAATAATGTAACTCATTATGGACAATAATGTAACTCATTATGGACAATAAATATATATTAAAAAAATAATAATAAAATAAAAAATAAATTAAAAAAAAAAGATTCATCTCAGTGAATCACCCCACTCCTGGTACCAAATCTGTCATAGTCAGCCACATGCCACTGGGATGAATCTTCAAATCAGGCACAATTTAGGGGAGGAAAGTATTTATTGAAACTAAAGATTGAGGGGAAGTTCCATAATAGCAAAAGAGGCTGGTCCTCTTCCACAGGTCTGAGCAGAGAGAAAAACCCATCACTAACACCACACACACAGAACAGGACACAGTCAGGAGGGCCAAGGAGAATTTCTTCTCCTTTATATATAGCCTTAGGGTGGGGTATTGCAATCTTATCCCAGACTTAATGGCTTCCTGAGTCTCTGGAATTTCCTTTCTGTACTGCCCACACAGGAAAGGATGTTTACTTCTAGCTTATTTGAGCTTCTTTACATCCTGCCCCCTGCTGAGAGGCTGCCTTCCTGTAAATATCCTCAGAGACCTACCCAAGATAATTAAAAAGATCAAGTTGACAACAAAACCTAACCATCACAGCACTATTCCTGAAATACATCCAAATTCCTCTCTACAGCCTGCAGTGATTTGGTCTCTGTTGTAGTCAGCATTCTAGTTGCTGTGCCAAAGGAACCCAAGCAAAAGCAACTTGTGGAGGAAAGAATTTATTAGACTTACTGACTTGGGGGGAGACTCCATCCTGGCAGGGAAAATGATGGCATGAGCAGAGGGATGGACATCACCTCCGCCACAGCACTGCAAACAATGGAAGGAAAGTATGTCAAACACTGGCAAGGGGAAGCTGGCTATAACCCCCATAAGCCCACCCCCAACAACACAGCTCAGCGAGGTTATAAAACCCAAACTGCCATCAGCTGAGGATCACATTCATTTGTTTGTGGGGGACACCTGGATCAAACCATGACAGTCTCCTTTATGTGCCAGGCTTCATTCTCTATGTCTTTGTTTCAACCTCTCTTGGCCAACCTGCCAGTGTCCAAGAATGCCTTTGCTCTTGTTCTTCCCAATGCTTAGAAAGTTCCTTCCTGAGATTTTTCATAGGTCAGCCCCTTGAATCATTACTGTCACAGGGATATGCCTGACATTAAGACAGCAGCTCTCCTCCCTCTCTTCTACCTCCCTGTACATTTTTTCACTGCCCCAACACTCTGGAGTCTCACCTTGCCTTATTTTGTCATAAAAACTTTTAAAATATTTGTATGAATCATATTAATTCTCCCTTAAGTTAGGATACTCTATCTTGATCATTGTTTTACCCTTGGTGTGTATAAGAGAATCTTGCACCCACATGGTAATTACTGTTCATTAATGAATGAAATTTTCATTTATTCTCTTTTTGGCTTTAGCCATTTGGAATTAAATTTATCTCACCAGGAGACAAAAGATTTCACCTAAAAATAAAGCATTCTTGTTGTCATTAGTTCTGTTACTTAACTCCATGAAAAAAGGGATAATATAATTATAACTTCAATGGAACACTGGAAGAGATTTCCCAGCATGCTTTCTTAAAATACACTACTGAATTAGAAACTGACACACAGAACAAAATATCAAGTAATTTCAAATTCACAGCTCTCTCTCTGACACAACAATTGATTGCTGTTTCGCAATAGGAAATCACAGTTTTCCCAACATCTCTACTTTCGGCTTTATGATTACAAAAGTGACAAATACCAGACTGTGACTTACCAGTTGTTCAATCAGACATTTTTGATTCTCTAGGATACTATATTGTCAGCAAACTATCATAAGTTATTTTAAAACATAACTAAAATCTTGGACATGTGATATAAAGAATCATTAATTTGGGGTAGTCAACCCTCCCCAGCTTACCTTAAGATTGTCCTGATTTTAACAATAAAAATCATGTGTCTTGGAAAACTTTCCAATCCCAGGAAAACCAGAATAGTCCGTCCCTCCAAAAATTACCCTTGGGATCTTGTCTTGACTTATGGGATAAATGATGTAATCCTGCACTGAGACAGAAAGAGTCTGAGAAGAAGCATATAGGCAGTAAGAACTCAGTTCTTTCTTGAGATGCATAGGCTACATGGGCAGCCATATAATATATAAATACACTGCGCATATAAGTATACTGTGTAGTTACACAAGTTAGGCAAAATTTAGACAAAGGCAGACACAGAGTTGTAAGGTTTAAACCCATCACAGTCTGGGGAGATCATTCAGTGTTTAAAGACATTTGCTTGCCAAACCTGCTGACCTCAGTTCTATTCTCCAGTACCCACATAAAGTCAGATACACAAAGTAGTGCACGCATCTGGTGTTCTTTTGCAGTGGCTAAAGGTTTAGACGCATCCATTGAGAGCTAGTATTTTTTTAAGTGAGGGAATCAAGTTATATTTTATCCAGAGAGTAGGCATGGTAATATCTCCATATTTACTTTTCCCTTCAGGACTTCCACTGTAAGACGAGCTTTCAGAAAAGCAGTTGGCTGGACACACTCACAGAACAGCTGCAGGGTTAACCTGGATGAGCTGCAGTGGGCTTCAGATGATGGGGAGCTACTTTGAAAGTCAAAGACATTTTCCTTTGAAAAATATACTTTCCAAGGTCTGAATTCCCAATTTTAGTGTTTCACCCAATCATGTCTTATAATTTTCTGAACAAAATCAATGGCTATAGTTTAAAATGGTTTCTATAGAACTGTAATGCAGCCACTCTCAGCCTAAGTTATCCATAAAGATGATTTAAAAAAAAGTTTTTTCAAGACTTCAGAAAAGCCAATCTGTCACAAAACATAAAAACAAAATGTGAGAGGAATTGACACTAATTAATAGGGAGGAGAGAAGTATAATAGGAACAACTCACATAGCAAACTTAAATTCACTTTAGGAAACATAACTTAATAAAACATAATCTACAGAACACTTCTTCAAACTTCTGAATAAAGATGGCAGAGCAAAAATGGGTATTTACTTTTGTGCCTTCTGGACATGCACTGAAACTGCAGCTTATTCAGAATAAAGAATAAATGTATGATCACATGAAAGAAAAAGGCAGTAAAATTTGTTAAACTCAAACATAAATAATCAAGAAACAACTTGTGGAACCCTTGAATACTGCCTCCCAAAAAGGTGTAAAAAAAATAAAAGCTCAGAAACAGCCAATTTATTCTTAGGAAGTTCATTAATTCTTAATTATCCAAAATATTTATCATAGCATATGGCACTTCTGAAGCAAAGGTATGGGTGAGGCCACAAAGAGCATTAATTAAAACTTTATTAAAGAAGTTGGTGGTACCCAAGCCCCATCCCCTATTCCTTGCACTGAGGCCTTTTCTTCCCTGGCCCTGGTAAGAGAGGGACAGTTAGCTCTCCACAGAGATCTGAAAGGCAGTGTGCAGTTAAGACACTTTCCCTATATTTTGACCACCATCTTAACCAATTCATTCTTTTTTTGACTTATAAGAACTCATAACTTGAGATGGCTTTACATTTCAGGGGTGAAACTAATTATTTCAAGGCTAAACAAATTTTTAAAAGATTGGAACAATCTTCCAAATCAGTGGTGTGACAGACATAGGCAATCATGAGAGAGAGAGAGAGAGAGCAAGAGAGAGAGAGAGAATATGTCCCACAGGCAGGCCTGGGAAGCTTTTCTTTGATTAGTGTGGACTGGGGATATCTTATAAGACGGAATGCACATCAGGAATGAACTGGGAAGAGAGTGAAAAGTGATTGCAGATAACCATCTGTAAAGACTTGAAATCAGACCCAGTCAGTTCCAGTATTTCCTCAGAACTTTGAGACACCATAAAGCCCTTCAAAAATTATGTGACCAGACTTCCTTCCAACTTTCCATTGGGAATGCTCACCTGTCACAAGCCAAATGTATTAAATCGTGTCATAATAAGAAAAGGTTGGCCAAACAAGTCCAGTGGTCATATACACACAGATCAATTGCATGCTCTTGATTAACTTTGTTCAAAGAAAGAATCTAAACTACATTTGCAGATCATTTAGAAAGTAAGGGCACTGTGACTGCAACATGCACAATTCAATCGCTATGCTAACATTGTGTTTGGCAGAAAGAGACTTGTGGTTTTAAAGGCTGTTGAAGAAGAAGAAGAAGAAGAAGAAGAAGAAGAAGAAGAAGAAGAAGAAGAAGAAGAAGAAGAAGAAGAAGAAGAAGAAGAAGAAGAAGAAGAAGCAGCAGCTCAAGTCAACACAGGAAATTAAACAAAGAATTAGAGAAAATTAAGAAAAAAAAACAGGTAAAAGTGAAACCATAGTTAAATGTTAAGTGACAACTGCTGTAAGTACTTTTTAAAAAACTCAAAATATTGGTTGTTTAAAATAAGGAACTGTCTACTGAGAGTTACTCATGAGGGAAGTGAAATTATATGATGAAAAAAATAGTGAAAATGTCTAGAATAAATATACAGCAGTATAATTTACTTGATGAGAGGGAAATTAAGGAAAGCAAGAGCTATGAAAGAAATAAATTATTTCCAATGAATTATTTCAATAAAGATTAGTCTTGGGCAGTTGTTTTAGTTAAAAGTCTGATCCTATACTTAAATGTGAAATCATTCATTTCAATTGATATTCCTCCCAATGTATTTTGAAAGCAAGGCATAACCTTTGCCTCAAAATGTTAGAAAGCAGAACAAAATTAAAACCACGGATCAATGTGGCCTAAACTCTAAAACATAAGCCTTAATGGAAACCACTGTCACAATTCCACTATTCAATAAGTGATGACTCAACTATTTATTTAGCTTTAGCTTAAGAATATGACACACACCCAGCCCATGGCCAAGCTTGACTCAGCCAGTTTCAGATGTGGAGTTCTGACACTTGCATTTACCAAGCACGGGACTCATTTCTTTGCAAGGGACCTTCAACCACTGTGACCAGAAAGGAGAACTTCTGAGTCATGCAAGAAAAGTCCAAGTACAGAGCAGCTGCAAGGATGGCTGGATCCAGGGATGAAAGAAATGTCAACAGACTGGACCCCTCCTTGTGGTTGGTTATTCACTGTGTGCATTACAAATAAGCACCCAGCCTGTGCTTCACTCCAAAAACCATGTACCCTAGCAGGAGGGGCACCAACTAGGAGTACAGGTCTCCTCTTTTGCATGAAGGTGCTTTTAAGTCTTTCTAGTTATCGAAACCTGCCTGTGCTGGCTTCATTCTCCTAGTTCTTTACTTCAATGCCCTGTGGAATGGCTTGTCACACACAGACTGTCTATACAGTGGCCAAGCTGATGCTGGACAAAGCAAACTTTCCTGCATTCCTAAAATGCCTTTTTGCTATCAGAGGCATGGCACCCCTCAGTAACAACACACTTGGGTCATGAGAACCCGGCTGAAGACTAGGCTATCCATGGTCCCCTACCACAAAGACTGATCCAGATGGCCCACAGAGGAGGATATCCAGCTGACTGGGGATGGGGAGGGGGGCAATGAGGAATTGGGGATAACAACTCATTGTTTGCCCACTAAACAATGTAACTCATTGTGGATAATAAAAAAATAAATTAAATAAAATGCATTTTTGCTGGCTGAGATGCCCTGCAAAGTGTTGCTTTGTATAAGAGCTGTGCACACGTATAAAGATTGTGGACATGGCCAGCTTCACACACACACACACACACACACACACACACACATACACACACACACACTTTCTCAATTCTCACCATTTCAAGACACTAAAAGATGTTTTACTTGAGCATTTTTTGCATGGATTCAATATTTTATAGATGTGGATATGCTGCATCCAGCTTCTCCTTCTGCAGATTATCAGAACTCTATGAAGAGAACTTCACTTACTAAATAAACATGTGGGTGGGTTTTTTTGTTTATTTATCCTGAAGAACTTTTTCTTATATTTCAAAGTGTGAGTTGTTTCGGCTTTGTTATAGCAGATGAAACACTGTTCTCTGGCTCAATCCTGAGACGGATCTTGGGATCTTTTAACATCTTGACTTGAGCAATGACTGATACTCTGCTTCTCAACCACTCATTAAAATTGCTGCTCCAACTCAGCCAGGAATGGTAAGAATGGCTTCTTCTAGATTAAAGATTCCTTGCTAGACAGTACTGAATGCTTTGTTAGGAACAAATTTGAAATATCCTGACTGAATTCAAAATCCAAACTTTGTAAATGAAGCCACCTTTTATCCCACACCTATGGATCAGTGATTCATTAAATTCCCAATTATAGAGCAGTGATCTTGGTCTCTTGGGGGAGAAATAAGAAGGTACTCAGAGCACCACCTCACAGTTCACAATTGACTAGCCCATCATGAGTTTTGTGTGTGTGTGTGTGTGTGTGTGTGTGTGTGTGTGTCTGTCTGTCTGTCTGTCTGTCTGTCTGTCTGAGTATCTGTGTAAGAGACAGAGATTGAGAGACAATTTAACCAAAGTCAACGTCAGAAAATAAAAGCTTGCCACTATCATGTTATTAGGATGTGTCCATCTCTTGGCTGTATCTTATTAGTCTATTTTTATCTCAAGTGTGTAGAAACAATAGGCAGCTATTTAATTTATTTTCAACTCTGGGAAATAAAGTGAAAATAAACCTCCTTGCAGAGGAAGGAGGCTCAAGGCTACCCACAGCCATGGTGGGCTAGTCACCTGATGCTTTTACCTGGAACCTGTACCTGGATCAGCAGACATATGATCTGTGCTAAATATGAACAATTATTAATGAAAAGTGTGGAAAGTAAAAGGTTAAGCTTTCTGTTTTCTGTGACCATATAAGGGCACGGTTACCTGGCAAATGTCCATGGCTCCTGTTCTTTCATAGGGAAGTGGACAAGACTCAGACTCCCACTTCTATCTTGTTGCTGAAGTTGGCTGCCAAATGGAAAGAAGGTAATAAATGGCCCGTGTTGAAAATCCCAGAGGGTCAAGACACAGGTGGGTTCAAGTACATGCATTTCTACAAATATATTGAAGATATCTTAGCAGTGCAGAGCAAACTACTGAAGGGGGTTGATTCTAGAAAATACCCATGGAGAGTTTGGTAATATCGAGCAAAGAACTATATATCCCATAGTAGAGTAAGAAACTGTGTAATGTCCCAATGACTTTCCATCAGAGGCTCCTGAAGAAATGGCAAAATCTGCTTGACATAAGTCAATTACAATTGATCCAAGGGATCAGATTAACTCCCCAACTCAGCACATTTTGGACATCAAGTACCCAGGTCCTGCTGCAGACTCTCGTGTGTCCCCTGCCAGAATCAATTGTCCCACTGCAGCCTCAACCCTCCACACCACACGTGGCATTAACACTTTCAAAAGCACTTTTCAGATATTTTCCCTTATTTGATCACCTGCAAATCAGAGTACTTTAAAAACTAGAAAATAAGACTCAGGGGGAATTTTGCTCTAAACCATGCAACTCGTGTCTGAGCTCCAACTGTGTTCCTCATGTTCTTTAGACAATAAGAGCGACAACAAGCCTGAGGGTCTGTCACTTACAGAGCAATCATGCTACCTTCTTCCCTGGGCCTGGTGTGAACGCTTGAGAGGATGTCTTCCCAGGAGATAGTCTTGGTCTGCATTCACGTTCAGAACCCCCTCCCGCATTCACAGCAGGGCCTGGAAGATTTCAAGCACTCAGTGTATGTTTGGTGACTTTTAACATTTTAAATGGCAAATACATCATCTTACCGACCATATTACCTCCTTATTATAAGAGGTCAAGAACAGGTATCACCACTGCCTTAAATGGTTGTTGAACTGAGATGTCAAAGAAATCTTGGAAGCTGCCTTTCTGGGCAATAAATTTCCAAGTTTCATTCTCCTTTGAACCACTTTCCTTCCTTCTCCATCCCTCAGCCTTGTTTCTCTGGTGGTATTTTTCCATCAACATAAGAGGCAGGGAAAGGCGAGGAGCAGCCTGCAGGTATTGAAGAAATGTCTACACTTTTAACATCTTGACTTGAGCACAGATTTTCTTCTCAGCACTGTCTCTTCTCAGTTTCTCTGGGCGGTCTGTCTGTGCTTAATCTTTATCATAGCAATTGTCTGGATAAAAGAACATTCCTGCATTCTGCAAATATTTCACACTACATTTGTTTCTATTTACACAGGTCTCTTCCACATGATAGGTGTAGGCAGTTATCTGTGTCTACATATACATGTATATATAAAATGATTCTTTTTCTATACAAATCTCCCTGGCTTTCCATCGCTTCAATGGAGTTTAAAACCCCAGGCAGATGATATCAATGCTTCCTCAGACTGCATTGTCCCAGCAGCAGACAATACACTGAATAGTTCCAAAAGAAAATCACTAACCGCTGATAGCCAAGGTAGCTGTCACTTACCAGATGTCTGGCTTTCATTGTTGCTAACTTGTTTAATTTCTGCGCCGAGCAATGAAAGTGTTTTGACCCTTCAAAGCAAAATGTGCTTTGTACCAATTGATTCCAAATGGCCTCTCCTTAGATTGAATTTTGATTTTATTTGGTTGAATGATTTTGTTTCATTTAAACCTGTATTTATGGGGAAAATTCAAATAATGCATTCCAATTTGCATTTCAAAAACAAGAGTCTTCGTGTGTATGAAATCACTTTTGAGTTGCAATTACAGTTATTTGTCTCTGGGACACACAACATGTAATTGGGTCAACACTGTTAATGAGGGACTAGTGTTACTGTTAATGAGCTACCAGTGATAGTTTCAGTGTTTCAGCCCCAGCAGGTGGTAAATACAATATGTTAAGATAGATAATTATGTTAATGTTTCAGATATCAACAGACCAATGAAGTCATTAAAAACATGCAACTAAGAGGTTAAAAGGGACAAACACAGGAAGTAAGCAATTCTTCTACCTGAAGAGGAAAAGTAAACTAACACCAAAGTGGATTCGTTTCCCCTTCCTACATATTTTATTGTGTTTCTTACTGCCTATTTCTGTTCATTTCTGGATCATTAAAATGGCAAAAAAAAATAATAAAGACTGGTGATTGATCTGGGCTGGTTTGGGGACCTTGTCAGCAAGGAGAGTATAGTCTCTAATACTCTGAGCTCAAAATGGTTAACTCCATAGGGTAAATTTTATGTAGGTATTCAACAGTAAATTTATTGTTCCATCCAACAGTCATATGAAACACTCCAAATAACCAATAGGAAATCTGCTTCCAGTCAGTCTGAAAACAATTTATAAAAATCACTGTGGAGACATGTGGGGTGTGTGTGTGTGTGTGTGTGTGTGTTTGTGTGTGTGTGTGTATGTGTGTGTGTGTGTTTTACATAAACAGATATAAAAGAGGTAAGATGGAGGGGACGCAATTCTCGGGGTGGGCAAGAATCATACAGCAAGAACATGGAACCAGGCAAACCTCAAATGAAACATAATATGAGTAAGAATTGGACCCTTCTGTAATATACAGGATTCTTAGATACATAGTATAGAACCAACAGTAGTATAGAACTTAAAAGTAAGAATATGTGGGCAAGGTTGTATCTAAAAATCTAGAGATGCAGATTTGTGTCAGATATGTTTTTTGCTTATAATTACAGAATATCTAATGAATAGTTTTTTAATAATGAAAACATGTAAACCTGTCACATATAAACAAGCCTGAACACGAGGAATTCCATGCTTCAAATAACAACTTCATGGTGTCATCAAAGACTCAAAATGATTTCTGCTTTTCCTCTGCTTCACTAACAGCCGTGAGTAATATGTGGTCACCTCAAGACAAGTGTGGCTCTGCATGTCAGCTCCTCACCTGGACAAAAACACAGAATATGAGAAAAAAAGAAATTTCTTTCAAAACAGAAGAAAAAGGTCTTTTCTTATGCATCTCATTGGCATGGACTAGTCTTATGTGCAACCTTTAAAACAACCTCAGGAGAAAAATAGAAATCAGGGTTGTCATGAAAAGCTTATACACGTCTAACTTGAATCTAGAAGATTCTGGTTACCTATAGGTAACAAAATCAAACCAGGACACGGGTGATGGGTAGGAAGGAACAGTTGAGTGAAGAACCTGATCTGAGCTCAAGATCCTTTTCCTAGGTCATAGGCAGGGTGGAAATCACAGGGCAAAGGTCCAAGGCTAGAGTGAGAACAGAGCACCATGTACTCCACTGTTGACTTCCCCAATCTGAAAAAAAGCTAGGTAAGGATAGAGTATAGCAGCTTTTCTGAACTATCCTCTGGTTAACAACATGCTTTTGTCATTCAGTGTCTGGTATAACTCCCAGATGAAACTTGAAGTAGTTGAGAACATCAAATGTTACATCTGAGACAAATTTACCTTGATGGCTAGGCTCTGCCAAGAAACACAGAACTGTGGCCTGGTCACCGTTATCTGTGTCAAATGTTCATGGAGTTTATCAGAGAAGTCTTTCAAAACTAGGTGTTACTCAAATGTACACTAGACTTCTGAACCATGTTCTAAGAGTTAGGGCTCATAAAAATTACCCAGAGTTTGCTTCACACCACAAAAGCCAACAGACTGCTTTCCACTTGTTAAGAGTTCCCTAGGCTACACATGGCCGTCACTCCAAATCCTGTGTATTACAGCAGGGCCTATTTCTTACTCATGTTATACATCAGCTCTGCTGACGGATATTTTGCATCCTGTGGGTTGAGATCAGTGTTTCTCAACCTTCTTTTATACCTGTTTATGTGGTGCATATAACCATATACATGTAAATATATATACATATAAACTACATAAGGTTTTTTTTTGGCCTGCCCACAAGAATAAGTTCTACCTTTTTATCTTTATTGTCAATAATTAGATACATTATATAAGCAAATCTTGTGATGTACCCCCCCCACTATTTCCCTCCTCCCTATCCCCAACCCACTTGGGGCCCTCCTCAATGGGCTGACTGGATCAGTCCATGGGATAGGGGGTTATGAAGTACACACGAGTTAGCCAGATTTTTCCCCCTTTGTGTGTTGTTGCTGAGGGGGACAATGTCTCTGGATATTCTGCTCCACCATGGCTCTTATAATCTTTCTGGCCCCTCTTCTGCTCAGTTTCCTGAGTCATAGTAGCTGAGTTTTAAGTCTGCATTCTACCTTTGAATACATATGATCCAAGCTGAGGAATTGTGCCCATCTTAGCCTCACAGAAGGGGGGAAATTTTACTGGATAAACCAGGAGATGCTTTTAGAAGTTCTACATGGACATGGCTCTTGTTGTATGTGTTCAAATCCCACTGACCAAATCAAGTTACAGAGCCACCTTGTTATCAAGAGATTCAGGAAGAATTCCCCTTCTATTAGGAGGCAATGGATGCTGTACAGTAAGTTATAAAGACACCTGAGAATAAATACAATGAGTAATTCAAACTAAAACCACCATATGCTCAAGTGGAGAAGAAGCTAAACAGAAATTCTTATCCCCATGCCCCTAACCATAGCTGTCATCTATATCTTCATAAGCAAAATGTTCCATGTCATGATACATGAAGAAACATTAACCTATATGGAGAAAGGGAAATACAATGGTCTACTGATGAGAATATCTTAATATGCATTTCCATGTAATATGACAGAACAGAAGCCTCATTGGCAAACTCAGGGAAACAAAAGAATGCTCAATGTGTTCTTTTTCTGCAAGAGATAAGATATGTAGATGAAATTATTAAGCCAGGTGAGATCCTCATGAAGAAACAGAAGAGAGTTACTGCTAACCAGTGTGGACCAGTATGAATAAGA
>PVHP010008571.1:31116-52955 GCA_004024765.1 Zapus hudsonius | reverse complement strand
GACACAGAATATACATTCTTCTCAGCAGTGCATGGGACTTTTTCTAAAATTGATCACATCTTATGTCACAAATCCTCCCTAAACAAATTCAGGAAGATTGATGTAGTTCCTTGCATCATATCAGACCATAGTGCATTAAAGGTAGAAGTTAACAGTGGAACAGTATCCAGAAAATACACAAAGTATTGGCGCCTGAATAATTCGCTCCTAGAAAATGATTGGGTCATCCAAGAAATAAAACACGAAATTCAGAACTTCCTAGTATTAAATGAGGACGATAACACATCATATCAGAACTTATGGGACACAATGAAGGCAGTCCTGAGGGGAAAGTTCATCGCGCTAAATGCCTTCATATCAAAGACAGAGAGGTCTCATATCAATTGCCTAACCACCCACCTAAGATCATTAGAAGAGATGGAAAAAGCTAACCTGAGGAGCTCAAGACGAAAGGAAATAATTAAAAACAGAGCTGAGATTAATGAATTGGAAATAAAGAAAACAATTAAAAAAATAGATAAATCAAAGAGTTGGTTCTTTGAAAAAGTTAATAAAATTGACAAACCCCGGGCCAATCTAATCAAACGAAGAAATGAGAAAGCCCAAATCAACAAAATCAGTAAGGACAATGGTGAGATCACAACTGATCCTGAAGACATTGGAAGAATCATCAGGTCATATTTCCAAAAACTCTACTCCACAAAATTAGAGAACCTGGAAGAAATGGATAAGTATTTGGACACCTACCAACTGCCAAAGCTTAATCCACAACAAATAAAAGCACTAAATAAACCTATCACATCCGCTGAGATTGAAGATGTAATCAAAAACCTTCCCAAAAGGAAAAGCCCAGGACCAGATGGTTTCACAGCTGAATTCGACCAAGCCTTCATCACAGAGCTAAAACCACTCTTTCTGAAGCTTGTTAGAAGCATAGAAAAAGATGGAAGTCTAGCAAACACCTTCTATGAAGCTACCATTACCCTAATCCCCAAACCAGGCAAAGATGCAACAATAAAAGAGAACTATAGACCCATATCTCTGATGAACTTAGATGCAAAAATCCTGAACAAAGTCCTAGCAAACCGGATACAACGCTACATCAAAAATATTATCCACCCTGACCAAGTTGGCTTTATCCCAGAGATGCAGGGATGGTTCAACATACGCAAGTCGATAAATGTGATACACCACATTAATTGGCTCAAACACAAAAATCACATGGTTATCTCAATAGATGCGGAGAAGGCCTTTGACAAAATTCAACACCTCTTCATGTTCAAATCTCTTGAAAGAATAGGCATAGATGGCCTATTCCTCAACTTAAAAAAGACAATTTACAAAACTCCTAAAGCACAGATCATACTCAATGGGGAAACGACTCAAGGAGTTCCCACTCAATTCAGGAACAAGGCAAGGCTGCCCACTCTCACCACTGCTCTTCAACATAGTGCTTGAAGTTCTAGCCCAAGCGATTAGACAAGAGAAGGGCATAAAAGGGATACAAATCGGAAAGGAAGAAATCAAACTATCCCTCTTTGCAGATGACATGATCCTTTATATATCACACCCAAAGAATAGTATCAGTAACCTCTTGAAGGTGATTAATGCCTTCAGCAACATGGCAGGATACAAAATCAACACACAAAAATCAGTAGCCTTTATATATGCAGAAGACAAGCAGACAGAAAAAGACATCAGAGAGACTGTCCCATTTTCTATAGCCTCAAAGAAAATCAAATACCTTGGAATATCACTGACCAAGGTTGTAAAGGACTTATATAAGGAAAATATTGAAACACTTAAGAAAGAAATAAAGGAGGATGTGAGAAGATGGAAAGATATTGCATGCTCATGGATAGGGAGAATCAATATAGTAAAAATGGCAATCCTGCCAAAAGTGATTTACAGATTCAACGCTATGCCGATAAAAATCCCAACCTCTTTCTTCACAGACTTATTAAAAATAATCTCTAAATTTATTTGGAAGGGCAAAAGACCTCGGATAGCCAAAACTATTCTAAGTTAAAAATCCTACTCAGGAGGTATCACCATGCCTGACTTCAAAACATACTACAAAGCCATAGTAATGAAAACAGTATGGTACTGGCATAAAAACAGAAAGACAGATCAATGGAACAGAATTGAAGACCCAGATTAAATGGAAGTAACTTCAGTTATTTGGTCTTTGACAAGGGGGCCAACATTGTATGCTGGGCCAAAGATAGCATCTTCAACAAATGGTGCTTGAAAAATTGGATAAACATGTGTAAAAAAATGAAAATAGACCCACTCCTTTCACCTTGCACAACAATCAAATCCAAATGGATCAGAGACCTTAATATAAATCCGGTAACCATGAATACCCTGGAAGAAAAAATAGGAGGAACTCTATAAGAAATAGGAGTGGGAAAAAATTTCCTGAGCAAATGTGCAACAGCCCAGGAAATACAACAAACACTTAACCAATGGGACCTGATCATGCTTAGAAGCTTCTGTACAGACAAAGAAACAATTCTCAGAGCCAATAGACCCCCTTCAAACTGGGAAATGATTTTCGCCAGTTACAACTCAGAGGACTAATTTACAAAACCTACAGAGAACTAAAAAAAATTGATAACAAAAACCCAAAATGCCCCCTCACAAAATGGGGTACTGATCTCAACAGAGAATTCATGGAGGAGGAAACACATATGGCCTTGACTCATTTAAGAAAGTGCTCAGCATCCGTAAGCATCAGGGAAATGCAAATCAAAACCACAATGAGATATCACCTCACCCCTGTCAGAATGGCAATCATAAAGAAAACCAACAACAATCGTTGCTGGTGAGGATGCGGGGAAAAAGGAACCCTCATTCACTGCTGGTGGGATTGCAAACGTGTTCAGCCATTATGGAAAGCAGTGTGGAGACTCCTTGACAGAATGGACATAGAACTACCAATGGACCCAGCTATCCCTGTACTAGGCATCTAACCACAAGATGCCACATCTCGATGCAGAAAATTTTGTACAACTATATTTATAGCAACTCAATTCATAATAGCCAAGAATTGGAATCAACCCAAATGCCTGTCCATGGAGGAATGGACAACGAAACTGTGGTATATTTACATGATGGAATTATACTCAGATGAAAGGAAAAATGACACATCAAAATTTAGGAAAAAAATGGTCTGACTTCGAGCAGATCTTACTAAGCGAACACTCAAAAGAACAGAGATTTGAACGCCACATACTCTCCCTCATATGCAGTCCTTAACCAGGATATCCGTTTTCTTTATGCAGACTAGTAGAAAGAACTGAGAGGCTATGAATGTGCGGTAAGGGAAGGGGGGAGGGGAATGGCTCAAACATGAGGCCAAACCAAATTAGGTTCAAAAACATAAAATCCTCATGAGCATACTGTAACCTAAAGAGTAAGTAGTGGGTGTCAACTGGTAAGAGGGGCCATGAGTAGTAGGGGAGAATGTCTAAGTCTGTGAACAATTGAGCAGTCTGACAGCCCCAGGTCCTGGCCACTGGTTCCTTCCCTCACTGAGCTGTTGACCAAAGTGACCCATGAGGTTACAAAAACAAGACAGAATTCTGTCAAGGCTCTTGAATGCCCTCCCCAGGCCTGAGGCAAAACTCTGTTGCTGAAGAAACCACAGAATACCATCATTCAGCATTGAGAGACTCTTCGAGGTCTGGAATGGTAACCAGCCCCCAGATGGCAGTTAGTGCAGTGCTGGAAGACACTACACAAGCTGCCAGGGGAAGCCGAACAACGACAGCTGGTGTAAACAGACCACTGGCATGAAATACAGTCTAAGGCCATGAGTAGGCTGACCACACCTCCCACTGGGAGAGAAAAGCAAACCAAGAAAGGAGCACTTGTGCAATGGAGGAGCCTGAGCCTGGGGGAGACAATCAACAGCTATTAAATTTGGCCAAATATTCCACTCAGTGAGGGGGAACCCTTGATTGGAACCGGGGATTCAGGGCGATATGCACCGGATCCCATACTCTTGGGCTCCCAAGAAAAGATGCCCTATGTAAGTGACTGCCAAGGAGGCTTTTGAAAATAGAAGCTAGGTAATCCAGATTGTTGTATACTTGTTAACTGATACTGACCTCATTCTCCGATGGAGATTATGTTTGTATTTTTCAGGATACAGCGAGGGAGCTGTGGCCTATATAATCCTACCAACCGATTGCAGGCACAAAACTGAGATCCTGGCATGAGATGAGCCACCACAGTCATATGGAGGAGGATCCATATGGAACCCCACAGACAATGATTGGATGTACAAGGGACCCACAGCCATAGCCATTCAATCAACAAAAGATAAGCCAGTGTGACAGAAACCAACGAAGCTCGACACAAAAACCCCTAAGCTCACAATACCATATCAGCCTCAATACTCATCCACCACGACTCAGGGAACTGAGCGGAAGAGGGGGCGGAAAGATTGTGAGAGCTGTGGTGGGGGAGAATATCAGAGACTTGGCAACCCTCAGTAACAACACACTTGGGTCATGAGAGCCTGGCTGAAGAATGAGCTATCCATGATCCCCTACCACAAAGACTGATCCAGAAGGCCCATGGAGGAGGATATCCAGCTGACTGGGGATGGGGAAGGGGAGCAACGGGAAATTGGGGATAATAACTCATGGTTGGCCCACTAAACAATGTAAATTATTATGAACAATAAAGAAAAAAAAAGAATGTAAGAGTCATGGGGGGGGGAGAATATCTAATATCTAAATGGAATGTCATCCTGATTTCAATGGCTTTATCTAATATCTTATGATACTGAGCATTTTGTTGTGTTAATATTTATAATTTTAATCCAATAAAAGCTTTTAAAAAAGATAGAACCCAAGGGCTCAAGAGATGGTTCAGCTGTTAAAAGGTGCTCGCTTATAAAGCCTGCCAGCGCAGATTCCATTCCCCAGTACCCATGTAAAGCCAGATGCACAAAGTGACACATGTATCTGGAGTTTGTTTGCAGTGGCTAGAGGCCCTAGTGTACCCATATTCTGTGTGTTCACAAATAAAAAAAAAGAAAATGTTCAATGTCACTAATCATCAGGGAAATGCAAATCAAAAAATCAATGAGATTCCACCTCACTCCAGTCAGAATGGAAATCATTAAAATATCCAATGACAATAGATTCTGCTGAGGATGCTCGGAAAATGGAATGCTCATTCACTGCTGGTGGGATTGCCAACATATAACCACTGTAGAAAGCAGTGGGGAGGCACCTAAATAGGATGGATATAGTGCTACCAACAAACCCAGCTATCCCTCTGCTTGGCATTTACCCCCAAGATTCCTCACCTACATACAGAGACATTTGCTCAACCATGTTTATAGCAGCTCAATTCATAATAGCAAAGAATTGGAATCAACCCAAATGCCCATCACTGAATGAATGGATATAAAAGTTGTGGTTCATATACACTATGGAATTCTATGCAGCCAAAAGGAAAAATGGCATAATGAATTTAAAGAAAAATGGATAGACTTGGAGCAGATCATTCTTAGCAACCTCACACAAGAGCAGAGAGTCAAGCACCACATATTCTCCCTCATATGTGGTTCCTATCCAGATTAAGCATGAACACTAAGAAAACCTGTCAGTGAACAGAGAATCTGTAAAAGGGGATGGAAAAAATTGGGGGGGAGGGGGAGGGAGCTCATACAGTAAACTAAGCCAATAATGAATCAACACCATAAAATCCTAATTTTCATACAGTAAGCTCCTGAGAAAGCTGAGTACACCACCTTGTAAGAAAGGCCATGAATAGAATGGGAGGAAGCCTAACCCCAAGAAAAATTGCTCAGGCCTGCATCTCTCTGTCCCAGTTATTGGTTCCTTCCCACATTGACTTCATCAAAGAGACCCAAGAGGTTCCCAAAATGAGATAGGCTTTTAGAAAACCTCTTGAATACTTGCCCCAGGCCTAAGGTAAGTCCCCATTGCTGAAGAAACCCCAGAGTGTCATCAAACAACTGAGAGATCCTGTTAGATCCAGGATGGTAACCAGCTCCCAGATGGTAGCATGTGTAGCACTGGAAGGTGTTAAATGAGCTGCTAGGGGGAAATTTGTCAATGATATTTGGAGAAAGCCCAGACCACTGGTATACAATACAGACGTTTGTCACGAGAATGCTGAACATACTGCTATATGGAAGAGACTAGCAAGTCAAAAAGTGCTCATCTGTGCAATAGTGGACATAGGTGGGTAATCATCAGCTTACTGATTGGCTAAGAGATCCACTCAGTGACAAGGAATCCTTAACTGGAACTGGGATCCATGGCAAAATCCTATGTGGATTGAAAACCCGGGATCCAAGGGGAAATTCCCACTACCAGAGAGCTACAGTGAGGCTACACCCATTAGAATCTTGCCAAAATAGCAATGTCTGTCTCATTTAACCTATAATGATTTCACTCTCTGATGGAGATTCTGTTTGTATTTTTCAGAAGGCAGCAAGAGAGCCAGAGACAACCCAATTTCACCAACAAGACATGGCATAATGGCTGACATCCTGGCAGGAGATGAACCACCCCTGGCCTATCACACAGGGCCCAAATGAAACCTATGAGAAAGTGATGAGATAAACAGGAGATCAATCACCACAGCAAGTCAGATAACCTATGAAGGGTCAATGGAGATAGATACCAATGATAACCAACACTCTCCAAAGCAGAAGTCCAGAGACACTTAAGATCTCAACAATATAGCTGACTTAAAACTTACCCAACATGACTCAGGGAACTGAGTGGAAGATGGGTAGAAAGAAGGTAAGAGCCATGTTGGGAAGAATATCCAGAAACATTGTTGCCCTCAGCTACATCACACAAAGGGGAAAAATACTGGTTACATCTGGTGTAGTTCATAACCCTCTATCCTATGGACAGAACAAGTATACACACTGAGGAGGGACCCCAGTGGGTAAGGGACAGAGAGGGGGGACATGGGGCACCATCACAAGATTTGCTCATACAATGTATATTCATAATAAAGATATTAATTTTTAAAGAAGTTTAGAATAACATAACTTACCACATTATATCCTTACTTATATGAATACTATTTTATATAAAAATATAGCAATATATATTATTTTATATCTGAGATATTTTCTTGAAGACACTCATAAATCATATAAAAAGCCCTTCTGAAATGTATTCAGGGCCCACTAGCATATTTAAGATAAAAAAAGAAAGAAAGAAAGAAAGAAAGAAAGAAAGAAAGAAAGAAAGAAAGAAAGAAAGAAAGAAAGAAAGAAAGAAAGAAAGAAAGAAAGCAGGCATCCCTATGTACAAGGTCACACTTCCAGTAAATGACATGCCTTAGATGAACATGCCATGATTACCTGGTCTTGACCTCACTAAGGTCCCCCGGTGTCGAATCTGATAGATTCTGGAACAGAATTTCATATATACCTCCTTGGAATGCATTGGTAGTCAGTAGTGCATGTGGCCTATCAGTTTTCTTGGTCAATGAAATATTGCAGAATAATATCTTCAAAAGCTTGATATGTGCCTAGTGACAGAGATTAACTTCATACAGTTCATCTGCTATAAAAATGACTTCCATTTTTGTGTTGCCAGGTTTTTAACTTTGGGTCCACAGGAAGACGTCAGGAAAAACAGACCTTCACCAGCCTAGGTGACTGAAGGAGATTCTTGTATTCTACCTCCCCCTCCCCCAAAAGAACAAGAAGAAAAATTTAAATATCCTAGAATCAAATGAAAATGAAAACACAACATACTAACTAACACCTATGGGATGCAAGGGAAATTTATACCTATAAAATGTCTTCACTAAAAAACCAAAGAGATCTCAAACAAATCACCCTTGGACACCTTGGACAAACAAGAGTAAATGAGACCCAACAGTGGGCCTCGTGGAACTCAAAAGCTACTGTGCAGCAAAGGAAACAGTTAATTGAGGCAAGCCACAACCTACAGAATGTGAGAAAATATAGAAAAAACTAAAAAACAAACAAACAAACAAACAAGAAACCAAACAATCCAACAGTTCTCAAGAGATGAAGTACAAATGGCCAATAAACATATAGAAAAAAGTGTTCGGCTTCACTAGTCATCAGAAAAATGTAAACCTAACTCTACCTAACTCCAGTCATTAACAAAAATATAACAACAAATGTGGACAAAAGGGAGACCTCATGTAGGACTGACGGGAATGTAAACTAGTCTCGTCACTAGGGAAGTCAGTATGGAGTTTTTCATAAAACTAAACATAGATCTACCATATGACCCAACTATACTACTTTTGGATATTTACCTAAAGACCTCCTAGTCAACATATCACAAAGATAATTGAACATTAATGTTTATTACAGCATTGCTAACAATTACTAAGTTATTGAACTAACCTAGACATCCATCAGCAGAATAATGGATAAATAATATGTGGTATATATGCACACAGTAATTTTTTTCAGCCATAAAGAAGAATAAAGCTAGGGCACTTATATGAAAATGGATGAGAAACATGTCAGAATATTTAGTATGTTTTCAAAAATAAGCCTTTGTTACCCTGTGGGGAATTTTCCTTTTTTTTTTTTTTTTTGCAACTTAACACCAACATTCTTTTAAAAGAAGAAAAAGGGAAAACAATGGTATAGGTTAATATATATATTGAAGAAAATTTAAAAGACAATAATTTTCTTTGCCTTTTTGAGTGAAAGGATAAATCCAAACCCATCTTTGCATAGGAAGGCACCCCTGCCTGTCAGCAAAGGTACATTATATTCTCAGGTGAGACACCCCACTTTTAAAATATGGCTCTGGGTAGTCTCAGCTCAATGCTGGGTGGAGGTATGAGACAAAGGAGCCAATACAGTCTGAAGCCCTCACATGAGTTGTTGGACTCATTGCACATGACAAGCCTAGCACCTTCTGGTGAGTATAATGCTAGAGTTGCAATGAAGACTCAGAGAAGTTTTGTGGTTTGCCTAGAATCACTCAGCTACCAAGAGAAATTCATAGGGATGATAGGGTCCTGGTAGCACTTGGATAACAGTCCAAGGTATTCAAGTGGCTCTACACACAGAGACCCGGCTAGCTGGGTGGGAGTGGCAATCACTAACTGCAAGTTCAATACTGGTTGGGAATATTTGCAGCTCATTCAGCAGTGACTTCCCTCAGTCGGGTGGTGGGGGTGTGGGGACAGGGGAGTGTTGTTTCTCTAGGGAGGCTCAGGATAGACCCTAGACATTAGCAGGTCATCTAGGGGCCAATCAGAGGAACCTTCCAGACCCTGGAGGAGCAATGACCTTCCTTCAGTGTCATCCTGCTCTCTTCCTTGACCCCTACATGACAAAGCCAAAAGCAATGTTTGGAATGACAGGACCACTACGTCAGTCTGGTTCGGAGGTCCATCACTCCTGCGCCTATGCAGTCAGCCCATCACAGCAGATAGCATTCACCTCACCTTCCCTTTGCCCTCTGTTGCCCTCTGGGAGTTCTTTTCCACTCAATGTGCTTTCATCTTCTATGTCATAGGCAAGTTTAGGATGGCAAAGAGACAGGGTCACAGTGTGATTTGCTTCTCCTACTTGCCCTGCTGCAACTGTGGGGGCCAAGTAGGAAGGGATGTTGGGAGTCTTACTGAGAACAGTAATTCAGTTCATACTGAGTTAATCTCTCTCATCTTCCTGTTGATAGAGTTTCACACCAGGTTCCACAATGGAGACTAGAAATAAAACACAGCAGACAGGAAAATGAAAGGGCTAGAAGAAATGAAGTCATCTCATTGCAATTTGATAATTAAGTCTCAAATCCCCTGTGTGACTTCCAATTTTAACAGAATAAATTCAGCAAGTGTTTACTGGACACCTGTTGGGTTCCATGGGAACAGAGATCAGCTTTCGCCTTTGCCACCAAGGATATTTCCATTTGAAATGATGGTAAGCTTGGTTGCCCACCTAAACTAGAAGCTAAGACCATATTGTAAAGACACCATATGCTTGGGCTACAAGTCACTGAGAAATCAAGTCAGAGCTGACCTCTTCCCTGTTGACTAATTGTCAGGATGCTAGAAAGATCTATGCAGCCTATTGCAAGGTGAGGAGTCATCAATGTTCTTAACCAGAAGTGGATCCTGCAAGCTGTACTGCTGTGCAACATGAGCTTGTCTGTTATAGGGGAAACCAACTGCTCTCTGACTGCCCTTGAGGCCTGCTCCATGGGAAGCAATTCATGCCTGATATTGAAAATTTAATCAAAAGCCCATGGCTGGTCATAAGCCCTAAGGGGAAAACTACTGCTTTCTGAATAAATGGATATATTATGTCCATCAAACTGCCCTCTAAATAGTTTTGCTTAGAGAAGCTTCTCTTTTCAGATGGAAGTGACCTCTGGGGAGACTCACAACTCAATAAAGTGTTGAGAAAAAATGACAGTGGTGTGTTCAGCACGGAGACATCTCCATCACACCCTCGAGGCTAAGGAAGCATTGTGGAAGATGTGGTAGAAGGGATGTAAGAAAATTTACAATCCTGTCTTCCAGATACAAAGTGGCCTTGATATTCATGACCTCATAGTGGCTGACGCTACTTATACAAGACCTGGGTAATAGGAGGGAAATGATGACATCACAATAGACGAGAGACTAGTTGGAAAGATAAAGGGGATTCTGGTTGAGGAGGGTGACAGGAGGGGATTATGAGCATCCTATATCGTCTGTATGTATGGAAGTTCTCAATAAAGACTTAAAGAAAAACTGACAGCAGGGACCATGCATCAAACATTTCTTCCTTCATTCATTCTATGATGTAAGTTGGGCTTCTATACCCTCCCACACACTGTGCCAGGTGCATGGCATGCTTCAGTGAGCAGGTGGGCCCCATGGCCTAGCCAGAAATAGCAAAACAGAAGAGCTGATGGCTACGATGACCTCAGTCATTGAGACACCTTCCTCTAAAACTCTCAGCAATACTCTGTTAACCACCCCAGACATACCAATAAAGCAAACCCAACAGAACAAAACTTTGGTATTCTCCCATAGGCTAAAAGGAATGTTACCAATATTGATCAACACAGTTGAGAGTCCTGGCAATTACCATCAGTAATGAATGTATAGAAATAATCATCAATAATTAAGTCACTACATGCCCTACCATGGCCATTCATTTATTTTTGTATTTAGTCCTAGGAATAAATAGGAGTTAGTCAGTGTACCCAATTTGCAGAGGATAGAAAATGAGATTCAGAGAAGAGAATGTTTCCAAGAACACAGAGCACGTGGCTGCAGAGCCAGACTTCTAAACACAGTCCCTTGCCTCCCAAGTCTGAGCTCCTACACCTGTCCCGGCTTTGGAAGTCCAGAGGAGGAGGTGTGTGGATTAGAGGTGGAGTAAGCATGGGTGGGGTGGGCCTGGGCTTCCTTCAGAGAGAAGAGGAGCTTTGGAACAGGTCTTTAAGGAACAGCTGTCAGATGCTCACCAGGCAGAATGGTTTCCATCCTTTTTGATGATCCCCATTCAATGCAGGACTGGTGATTACATGGTATCCTCAGGTACAAGGGCAAAGAAAGGAAACCAAGAGTGGATGCTAGCTCAGTTTCTGGGGTATAGGTGAGAACGAAGGGCAGAAAAGTTTGTTTTGTAAAGACAACTTCAAGCTGAATTTCATCTCAGCAGAGAAGCCACCAGACACCTTCCAAACAGAACCCAAGTGTCACTGCACAAGCTTGGCAACCTTGTCCCGTATCTACTGCTCACCCAAGGTGTTAAAACAATGGCTTACAGGTGACCAAAACTGACTCACCAGAAGTAACAGCCCAGAAGGAAACCTGATGACACCTAGCCTGCTGATAAGACACAGACAGTAGAAGGCAAAAATAGAAGGAAGGAAGGAAGGAAGGAAAGAGGGAAGGAAGGGTGGGAGGGAGAGAGGAAGGGAGGAAGGAAGGAAAGAAAGAAGGAAAAGAGGGAGGGAAGAAGGAAGGAAGGCGGGAAAGGAAAGCAAGAAGGGAGGGAGGGAAGGAGGGGAAGAAGGAGAAACTAAAGAAGAAAGGGAGGAAATGAGGTAAGGGAGGAAGGAAGGAAGGAATGAAAAGAAGGGAGGGAGAGAGAGAGGACACTTGCAGGTAGGTACTACAGTGCGGTCTTAGTCTGTGCTGCTACTTGCTTGGAAGCAGCAAAACAGCTGAACTCCTACCCAATATTATAGTGATCCAGAGAGGAGGTGCTCTGGCTTTGCTGGCCCAGGGCAAGCCAAACACCCCCTCCTTCAGACTATGGGCTGTGTAAGAATGGGAAACATGATCAGAGCCCAAAATGCAAGCAGGAACCTAATAGTTGGTTGAGTTAATGAGTGAATGAAGAAATTTTGGCTAGATGTAGTCCTAACCATAAAGACTGAAAGGTCCAAGGGTGATAGACAGGAAACAAAGAGCGATGAGTATTCAGCCACAAGGAGAGGTGGAAATTCCCAGAGCCAGAACAGGTCTTCGGAAACTCTTCCTTGGGGAGTACTAGGTGGGCAGAGCAGAGAGGAACGTTCCGTATCCTGGGCAGAGTTGAAGCCTAGTAAGCTGGTGAAAACATAGACTGCACATAATGTATTGTAGCTGAGGGGGAGGGTGAAAGGAAAGGGTGGGACAGAAGATCAGAGGAGACTGGAAAGCCATTGAGAAGTTCAAGAATAATATCAAGATGTGTGTCTTTAAAATGGGGTAGGAGCCAACCATTGTTCATTCCAGGTTTGTTTCATGTACATGTCCATATGAGCCAAGAAGTCCCTTTAATCGTAGTCAGACTCCTACAGAGAGAGATGGAGAATGAGTTCGGAGGCTCTAGGGGAGAAAACACCTGAACTTTTCCACTTAAAAATAATGTGTATGAGCCAGACAGGGTGCCTCACATCTGTAAGTTCAGCACTTGGGAGGCTGAGGTAGGAAGATTAGTATGAGTCTAGAGGCCAGCGTGGACTACATAATGAGGTCCAGGTCAGCTTAGGCCACAGAGTAGGACCCTGTCTGAAAATTACAACAACCATAACAACACAGCAAGTATATGTATGCATAGACTTAATCTTTTTAAACAGGGAACTAACCCAAATCACATTTTCATATTAGAAGTAAACTTTGGGGAGCTGGTCTAGGATGATGGGAAGGTAAGGGTCTCCAGGGCAGGATCTTCCAAATGCCAGGGACACACTCTACCATTGAGCTGCACCCCCCATTGCTTATTGAAAATTGTTCCATAAACATGTAACTATATGAGTAATACTAATGCAGGTGCAGTTAAGGCTGATGCCAGATAGAAGTGCATGGTATATGATATTACATGTACTCTTGTTTGACACTATGGCTTGGATGTCTTTCTGCTTCTAATGCAGAGTAATCTGCTTTTTCCTCCTGTGGTGGATCTGTGTGATCATTCTCTTAGAAATGGGTTCCTTCAGCCAGTTTCTGCCGTAACAGCTACTGCTATCATGAACACCTCAGATGATGACTGTGAGTGTATGACTGTTTCCCAAGGTAGCATCTAAGAAAGGCTTTGTGAGATGGAAAATTATCCCATCTGTAATTACAATAGATTTTGTCCGCTTGTTCTTGTAAGTACCTGTGTTGTCTGCTTGCTCATAGACAGCATTTAGGAGTGGCCTGATGGAAGTCTAGCAGTTAGTTACTCCTCCTCCTACAAATCAAGCCTTTCTACCCCATTCTGGTCCATAAAGACACCCCATTCCTTTATGAATACTCATCTGATAACTAATGAATCCTGTCTTGTATACTAGTTTTATATGATTCCATGTTCCCCAAATAGACTTTAAACGTATTCTGAAGATGAGCCTTATTCTATTCATGTTTACATCTTCAACTGTCTGCACTACCAAAAATAGAACGAACCCAGTAGTTATGGGATAAGTGGTGAAGGCAGAAATTAGTCTGGCTTTCTGAATCTTAGAAAACATTACACAGCTCAGAATGCCTGCTGGCATCAGGCGGGCAAAGCATTATTGCCTTCCCATCTCCAGGGACAGAGATCCAGCACAGATCCAATGGAATGAAGTCACCGCTTTGTTAGGGGGAGTTTAGTTTATTACTAGTGCTGCTTGCAACTCCTCCCCACTTGCTTCTGCCAATGGAGTGATAAATACCAACACAAGAACACTAGTATCTTAATGGCCAGTAAAGTACACAGTAAACTGTCTGCTGTCTGTCCCATGGGTGTTCTAAAGTCTGTATTTCTGGAGCATTATTTTAGGTTGGTGAGGTAGATGAGGCTTTCATCTCTCCTCAAATCTGACATTGGAACTGGTCCACCGGTAAATGTGGCCCAGCAAAGGCAGCTAGCTTGCCAATTACCTGGAAGCTCCATGAACTGTGTGAAGAGTGAGAATCATGCCATCCACAATCTCCCGTTCCTACTGTTAAAATGACAACATAATCAAGAGGAAAAGGTCAGCCTTGTAAAGCTAGGGGAATTGTCAAGGGCAAGAATAGCGGCACAACTGTAGGGCCATCTCTAAGGAACCCATGTGGCTCCCGCCCCACCCCGCCCCATATAGAACTGTGTAAAGTGTGGCTCTGACACACCTGATGTCGATCTAGTCATTTTCAAAATGACAGACCTTGTGTGACACCCACACACCATGAACCACAGGAGCTTGGTCTGTTTTAAACTTGGCAGAACTATGATCAGGAAATCTTTTGAAGAATTCCAGTGTGCCTTATCTTTACATAGCAAGGGACCACTTAGACTTTCAGTTAGGCTCTCTAAAAGGATACAAGCAAAAAGAATTTGCTGAAGTGGCAAGGATAATCTATAAGACTATCCAGATGCACAGGAAAGAAACAAAATTGCAATTCAGAAACCTAACTAGGTAGCACATTCTCTATTAAGATAACGTTAAATCTCCAGCAGTTGACTGGAGAATGAAGCTCAAATTTTTCCCTTGCCTGCATGGCTTGTCCATGCAGTTTTTCACTAATTTGATCAGACTTAAATACTCACTAATGGTCTTCACTGAATAATGAGTATAGTGTTAGAATGATGAGCGCTGAGAGTTTCGATTGGGATGTCCATATATGCTGACCCAGTAGTGTTCCTCTCTGGCATCCTTGAAGCACCAGGAACCTCGTTCTCGACAACCTCAGCTGGGCCCAGTGGCACGACACTTAATGATCTATCTATGTCCTTTCATAGAACACATCACACATCAAATGACATGTCTTTACAGCAAAGATGAAAGAGGACCAACTCCATCTCTGCTTGTCCTTGTCAAAACAGATAAAGACAACAAAGACAGGTGGAAAATGCCATCACACCTACTTATGACAGGGTCCCCCAAATTTTCAATCATAAAGCACTTTCTGATGGGTAAAAGTGTCAGGACTGTGGGGTGACTGAGTGTCAGTGGACAGAGGAGTCGCTCTGTTCCTTTACAGCTTTTATGACTTCCTCATGGGAGCCCTCACCATGAAGGTTATGGTAGAGTTCAAGGATTAGCTGTTAGTGACCCATAACACTCACTTTTCTACTATTGCTGGGACCTTGCTGTGGACACTGACCACAATCAGGTGGCAACGCCACAAACCCAAGCCCAGGAGAAGGGATTTCATCTTGGGCGAGTGGTCACTTTTTGCAGTCGTGCTTATTTGTACCAGTTATCTTCTCTTTGGACCCCACACTTCACTGACAGCCATTGTTTTATACCATTTTACTAACTTCCCAACTGATAAAGTGCTACTCCAAGAGGAAAATGCGAAGCTGGCTTTGCTATTTTGGCAAAGGTTTTTTTCAGCCATTGATATCCAAATTAAGAATAAGAAATTTTACATAATGTTTCCCAGAACTCTGAGTCTATCCAGTGTGGTGGCTAGTTCTTGGGAAATCATACAAGCAGTGCTCTGTGCTCCTGCGAATCCAAGACAGCAGCACCCTTGAGAATTGCCTTGGTTCCTTCAACCTTCACTGGTGGAAGCAGCTCAGGGACTTCCTTGGACAGGCTGCCTGCCTTGTGTAGTTAACTCATATTGCTGCTTTCTGAGCACCTGCCTTGTCCCTGATGGCATGCCAGACCCTGGGATCACAAAGCTGAGAAACATGATTGCCATCCTCAAGTTGTTCCCACACTGGGAAGGTGTACATATTGCTGGCAGACACATTACATATATAATAGTGGTGTGTTTGAACCTCAGGATTCTAGTGTGGAATGTGGAAGCTTTATTTCCAGAATGTGCCTGATATTGATTGCATTGAGCCCAGAGCCCACTGATGCCTGGGATGGCTAGAGATGTCTTTTTCATGGGTGGCATGTATAGAAACACTGAAGAAAATCTACTTAGCCCTTTAGGGAAAGCTTTTCCTAGTGAAGTCACAGGACATTTTCCTCAGAACTCCAAGTTAGAAAAAATTCCTCCAAATGGTTCTGTCTCAAAGAATATTATGAAAATAAAAATTTTTACCAATTAGATTAACTTTCTGCCATAATGAGGGAACCTGAGTGAATAGATACATTAAGTGTAGCACTTTCTGAATTAATATATCGTTGATGGAGGTCTACCCATGAATACACAGATATTATGGCCATGTATGCAAATGTCTTAAGTGCTCAAAGCCAGTATGAAATAAAAATATGGCTCCCAGAATCTCAATGATACTGTTTATTCATTTAGAAAATCAAGTTCTTCCCTCAGAGACAATGCAAAAGCATATGTTGGCCCAGGAGACCTCAGAATTGTATAAAAGAAAGATAAGATACAAATTAATGACACGTTTTTCTTATTTGTATTTTTAATAAATGAATTTATTTATTTATTTATTTAATTTGTCAGCAAAGAGAAGAGAGGGAGATAGAGAATACATCAGAGTATCCTGCCACTACAAATGAACTCTAGATACATGTGTCACATTGTACATCTGCGTTTATGTGAGTACTGGGGACTTGAACCCAGGCCAGCAGGCTTTGCAAACAAGCACCTTTAACCACTGAGCCATCTCCCCAACCCTGACATGTTACTTTTAAATAACTATATAGTTAAAAAAAGATCCTAAGTAACATTAAAGATGTCAGTCAGCTAAAACAAATTTAAAAATCATGTCACTCCCCCAAAACTCCAATTACTTTAATAAAATAATATTAAACTCCTTTGTTTTTCTTTCAATGATTTCTATTATCTAATGACACATTCTTTCATTGCTCATTTTTCATAGAAACATTCAACCAAGATAGACTAAACATTCCCTATAAACATGCTAGGGGCTTTCCCACCATTCACAGTTCAGGGGAGGAAGGGTTTATTTCAAGCTGACAGATCCAAGGGGAAGTTCTATCAGTGGTGGAAGAAGCTACTTCCATAAATCCAAGCAGAGAGAAGTAATCAAACAGCCAGTAAACACCAAAAGCACCAAACATGAACCGGCAGCAAGCAGAACCCCAGAGCTTACTCTGCTAGCTTACACCTTTGGGCTGGAATTCAAATCCACCCCCAGCGACACCTCAGGGCTGGACTCCAGGATCTGCCCTTCTCCAGCCAGATGGCTAGAGATCCAAGTCACAAGTTTTAATAAAACACCTGGTTCTATGGGCAGGGGGCATACATTCAAACTACTACACACTGGGAATTCCCAATCAGTTATTCATGACTGTCAGGAAACAGTCTGAAAAGTGACCCATAGTCCTCTGTGGTCTGATCATGTTCAACAAGTCTATTCTCCTCTCCCCTTCTCTATGGAAGGATGGGCAGCCCTCCTGAAGGCCGCTACAGCTCTATGCCTCTGTCAGCCTCTTTCTAGCATGGCAGGTACCATGCACATGCTAAGCTGCTCTATAAGAACTATGTACATGTCTTGACCCTCATAATAATGTAAATGTTGAGAGAATCTCTCCATGGTGCTACCTCCTGCCCAAGAGACTCCCACGTCTGAGTGAAATCATGTGCAGTGTCTGGCCTGCTTAGTTCAGAGAAGCCCTGTGCTCTCCCACAGTTTTGAATATTATACACTAACACAGACATTGCAACCTGAGCAATTATGTTCTTCTGTATGTCCTTGCAGTTAGAATTTGTGCACAGAACATCATAGGTTATATCATTTTTTATGGAATGTCGTGAAGCTAGAAAGTAACCATCTAACTTGGAAGGAAGGATCGGTGGCTCTGATGGCCAGTCTGCTCCACGGCTCTGAGCTGAGGGAGGACAGCAAAGGTGGTGACTAGCCCCATGAGACTAGCCTCCTGGAGAGGACAGAGGAGGTAGCACAGCCCCCAGCAGAGCTGGCAACTTTCCCTCTCTGAGCAAGTGTGGGACTGCCTCCTCAGACATCTGGACTCTAGGATTCTCCTATCCTTCCAAACACCTAATCCCGAAACACAGAGCTTGCCCTCCGAAGTTTCTCCCACATGCTTGTGAAATTGAGTGCATAACACCTGCTCCTGGGCCCCCAAGAGCCCTCCAGAGCGGAAAACCAAATGTAGGCTTTACCCTGAAGAAAGAATGTCCACTAATGCCACTCTGCACTTCTGACACAACACTAATGGTTCACAAAACATTACCAAAGAAGAAATCATAGTTCTAAGAGATTTTATTTGGGCCAAAATGAGCAAAGCTTTCCAAGAGTCTATTGTGGAAACTAGAAATTTGGATGGTCCCTTGACAAACCTGTTACTTGTTCTTTGGCCTATAGCAGATCAACAGTGGCATTAGCTGTCTTCTTCAATGCATTCCGAACACTCACTCACACTGGATCTGATTTTCCCTCTAGAAATGAGTTCAAAGAGCCTACTGCAGAGCGAATGCATAGCCAAGGGCCCTGGTTTTTACTTTATACTCACTTTCATCCAAAACACAGAGTAAAGGGTCTCTGGGGACTTTGGACCCTTTGAAGATAAATGCTAAAAGAATTCATTCCAATAACTGAACTGCAAAAGAATTAGTAATTGCAGAGCCACAAGGATTGAAGTGACGACTAGTTACATGTGATGAAGATAGGATTCTAATATAGGAAGGTTAGTAAAGTCTGTGGTAGATAGCACTCTGAAGTAGGGTGGTGGTTAAGTTCATGGTACACATGGCTCTATGGCCAGTGGCTAGGTAAGTGAGTGGTAGAGATGGTCCTAGGATGTATGGCATGTGAATGATCAGAAAGTATTTGAGCACAACATATAAGGAAAGATTAGCAGAGAAGAAACAGGCTGCAGTTTAGTTCACTGATACAGTGCTTGTGAAATATGCACAGTAACTATGTTCTATCACACACACACACACACACACACACACACACACACACACAGAGAGAGAGAGAGAGAGAGAGAGAGAGAGAGAGAGAGAGAGAGAGGAGACCAGCACGATCAAAGTACTCACATGTGCACACACATCAGGTACTAATGGCCCTCTGCACTTCCATCACAGCACTGATGATGTGGAACAGTCTTTATGTGTGTTCACATGTGTTTATGCTGTGCATGTGGCAGGCAGAATGTAGAAAGTACAGTGTTTCCAGAGGGAAAAATCTGTGAGGGAAAATTGCTTCAAATGCTTCAGTGAAGTTAGATAAAGAATCTAGGAGGCATGCTAGGAATTTCAACTTTATTCTCCATATCTATCTGTAAACTATGGAATTCTATTGAAGGATTTTTAAGGGTAGTAGACAGAAAGAACATGCATACATACATGCATATAGATATGCATACATAAAGATAGAAGGCAGACAGACAGATTTGTATCATTACATAACTATGAGTCAAATCAGAGAAACTTGAGCTATAGGTTGGACTGAGGAGAGAGGAAGAATCATGCAGACAGTCAACTCAACTGTAGGAGCAAGTTGATAGGACCCCAACCAAGAGTGTCTGTCAGCCTCCATAACACAAACTCCCCCCTTCCTCTGGCCTCTAACTATCCCCATCAGCTTCAGCACTTTTGATGGAATGGGAACAACGGTCCTGAAATGACAGTTACCTCTAGACTCGAACCTCACCCCACAAGTCAGCCTTGCACAGGGATCTGCTTGACTTGCTTTTCGGGTGCTGGGAAATGGGACCTGGTTGAAAGAGCATAAGGTAGAAAAAAGCAGAGATAAATGAGGACACATCTTCCAAACAGCTGCCCTCTGCCAGAAAAATGCCATAATTGGGCAGCCATCCCATATGGGCCCAGCACATGGAATACGATATCCATTGGATTTCTCTGATGACCTCTCAATACCTGCCCTGTGTGATTGCATAGGTTCGGATTAGGTGTTTGATGCTGTCAGAGAGAAGCCCTGCTCTCATGGATGTCTGACTTTCAGTGGGAGAAACGTACATAAAATTGATGGTGAAATTAAAAATCAAGCTGTGTACTATAAGATTCGTGGAGTGCTGATGAAAGGAAATCCCTCTGGGGATATTTGAGAAAGTGAAACCGAATTGTAAAGTATATTAAATATACTTTGATATTAAAATATGAGGATGAATCTTAGTGAAAAGAGTTTGATTTTCCAATTCTAGGAAGGAAAGACAGGAGCGAGTGAACACTGTCTGGGGAAGAAGCCCCACTTTCCCTCAGCATCCCTATTTTAGAAACACAGAGACAAAATGTCTTGTACAAGGTTTCACAACTAGCAGATAACAGACTGCTATTGTCTGCCTTTAAAACATGGGTTCATTTCCATTTATTTATTCATTTATTTAGAGATAGGGTCGCACTATGCATCTTGGCTGGCTTTGTGCTCTTAATCCTCCTGTCTCTGCTTCCAGAGTGTTGGGATTACAGGTCAGGACCCAATGTCCAGTGAAACACAATTAACTCTGGGGCAGTTATTATTTGTTGTGAGGAGTTCCTACTCTACACCAGATGCCATTAACTCCTTCTTTCCTGGGTAAACTACAAACAAAAAGATCTCTAGACATGCCTAAAAGTCTCTCATGGAATGAAATTATTCCAAGTTGATGCTAATTTAATTTAAAGTTTCTTCACATTGTTTTAGCTTAGGAGTGAGTTCACTTTGAACATGAATTCAGGAAACAGTGACAATGGCAAGTTTGATGGACCATCAGGTACATATAAAAAGATGTAGAAATTATATTAAATAAATACTTGAGTACACCCAGAAGCCAGAAAAATGAGAATCAGAAAACAGGAATAGGAAAAGTTAGGCAGCCAGGCTCACAAGCCTAAACTTGCCATAGAGCAAATCCTGTGAACCTGCTAGCAAGTATGTCCAGGGCTGGGGACCTCACCCTTCATAGCCTGGTCCCAGGCTGGGTCCAGGCTACACCATTGGTAGATGCTGTCATGGTTTGATCCAGGTGTCTCCCCCCAAAACAAATGAATGTTTTCTGAATGATTGCTCCCCAGCTGATGGCATTTTGGGAGTTTGAACCTCACTAGAGCTGCGTTGTTGGGGGCGGGCTTATGGGGTTATAAGGCAGCTCCCCCTTGCCAGTGTTTGGCACACCTTCCTGCCGCTGTTTGCAGTGCTGTGGTGGAGGTAATGCCCACCCTCTGCTCATCCCATCATTTTCCCTGCCAGGATTGAGTCTCCCCTGGAGTCCATAGCCAAATAAACCCATTCCTCCACAAGCAGCTTTTGATTGGGTTCTTTCTGTGAAGCAACAGAGAAAGCTGACTGCAACAGATGCCAAGGCCAGAAGATGGAATGACACTACACTGTTTTTGTCAAGTCTAGTGCAAGAAAATTCATCTGATTGTCCGGCTCACATCACCTGTCAGAGTCCTTCCTAAAATCAGTTTGACGTTTCTATAATGACAAGTAAACTCTGAGATTTTTCCAATCCCAGGAGGAGGATATCCAGGAAAGTAAGATAAGATGTGTGTGTGTGTGTGTGTGTGTGTGTGTGTGTGTGTGTGTGTGTGTG
>PVHP010008571.1:0-31016 GCA_004024765.1 Zapus hudsonius | reverse complement strand
AATGTGTCATATCTATCTATATAGATAGATAATTTAATATATGTATGTATACAACACAGAGAACTTCTAATTTCTACTTAATACTGGAGCAAGAACCTGGAAAAAGCCAGAGGAGGGCTCTTGTGTCACATTGACAAACTGTTCCCAATGGAGCCTGTGGTGCATGGAATGTTCCAATGCTTGGGGAAAGGGCAGGCTCACTAGGGATGCAGGAGCCAGAGGACAAATTCCTTCCTCCAGAATCCCCCTCTATCCTCACTTCTGTCACCCTAGCTGGCTTCCTCTTGCTTTCTCCTCTCCTGGTAGGCATTTTCAATCACCACTGAACCAAACTGCTAAGTGCTATAAAAACAGGCATGCATGATGAATGTGCAAACAGTCTTCAAAGAAATGCATGTTTACCTCTCATCTCCAAGTTCCAGGAAAAGGTTTACAGCCCAATGCCCTATTCTCTCTTCAAGAGACAGAATCAAGACCTGGAGAACTGAAACCTCCATGCTCTGTGATCTGCTGGATGAAGGCTTGTCTACAAAGAATACTTCAAAGAGCCGAGCTTCTTATTTCTGCATAAGTTCTGAAATAACACATTGGCTTTATAATCAATGCTTTCAAGTATTCTACACCTTCAATTACTCAGTAAAAATTTCTGACCTTGTAAAAATCCTTTGCTTTCAGCCAGTTTTCTGTTCTCACTGTTCCTCGGGTTTCTGTTGAATATTGTCCCTTTCTGTGTGTCTTGATTTTAAAGGTGAACCTGAGTTTAGAAGCTGGTCATGAAAAACAACCAATGCTTCTTTACTTCTGCTTATGGATGATGCACAGAGCTCTTTCTTGGGATAGAGACTTTCCTGTAACATCCTAAGACCCTTTCAACTAGTGCGTCTCTGCCCCTAAAATCTTTAAGTTGACCCACTGTTTGGGCCTGAAGTCCAACTGCCCCCCTACAACAAAGCAGTTTCCTTCCATTAAAGTGAAATATGCAAGGGGTAGAATAATGATAATGGATCAGTCTAGAAATATCAAAGGACTGGTCCTACCGATAAGCTGTAGGAGATAGAAATAATTTCTCTCCTTCCCTCTAGAAATGAAATCAATATATATTTGGTTGAGCCAACAAAGCTGCATGCTGTTTCCTTGAAATGATTTTCCACTGTTCTTAAATCAATTCTTTGAATGGATTAGGAAGAGTAAGTGAGAGAAACGCCTTATAATGCAGATTTAGTTTTCCCTCTCAGAAACAACGAACTAGCTTCTTGCAAAGTTTTCTTTCAGGTTGTTTTAAGGCCCAAGTATTGTGCATGAATGGCTAGTTAGAATTCCTTTAGTTATAACTAACAGAAACCTTGACTCAAAATGGTCTAAATGCTAACACATATCTTCTGTGATATGAAAGTAAATCCCAAGATAGTATGAACATCAGAGGTTTACATTCAGCAACTCAGGGCCCTGGGGATGGCAGGAAGAGAGATGTTCCAGGTGACCATGCAGACATGACATAATCCAATGGAAAGGAGTGTGTCTTACTGTGGTCTTCTTGACAATGTGAAGACACTTCTCCTTGCTGTGTCTCAGTGGGACATTCCTTATTCTTAGTAATCAGAATTAGACAACATGCCTATACCAAATGCTTGTGCCAGGGTTCATAGTTCAGAAAGAAGCCATATATCCAACAGAAATATATTTGGTTGTCGTGATGACTGAATGATTCTATTGATATGTAGCAAACTATCTAAGCTGATAAGTGTTCACAATACCTGATGAGCAGAAGTAATAACACCTCCTAAAATGTCACAAGACTCTTTATGAGAAATATGGTCCTTAATGGAGTCTGGCATTTTTTTGAAAATATTTTTATCCATTTATTTGCAAACAGAGAAAGATAGAAGAGAGACAGACAAAATTAGTGCACCAGGGCCTTCAGCCACTGCAAACAAACTCCAGGGGCAAGTGCCACTTTTTGCATCTGGCTTTACATGGGTACTGGGGAATCAAACCTGGGTTGTTAGGCTTTGCAGGCAGGTGCCTTAACCACTGAGTTATCTCTCCAGCCCAAGTCTGTCATTTTTTTCATCAGGAGTGTTTTCAACTTCTCCTTAGGCACATGACTAGAGTTGAAGTCTAAACACAATGTAAAAAAATATGTTAAAATATATTTGGGCAATGGATTCTGGATAATAAAAGGGCTTTTGTATGTATATGATTTGAGGTTACAGGAACAACTGACTTTAGCCTGGCAGGTGACACTCAGCACAGCAACCTATAGCTTTAGACCATGGGTACCTTAAGGGTACTGAACAGCATATGACCTCTTCACATGATCAGAGGAAATGGTGCAATACAGAGTAGGTAAGGATATTGAGTGTGGCAAAGTATATTTCAACACTAACCACTCCTACTTTTGGGTAGGAAACATAACAGAAGGTACATGGACCTTAAACTCACACTAACTTGAATTCAGAAAGGATGTGCTCAGACAGCTCCTAAGACAGCACCAGGTAATAACAGTATTGAATGCCAGCTTAAAGAAAAGCCTGGTACAGAGGGTACAACTAGGCACAATAACAGTCACCCTGCATGCAGCAGCTCACGAATGCTTCCAATATCTTAAGAAACACCATTAAAAATCTTCTTATTGATTTTTGAAATATATATATATAGAGAGAGGAAAAAAAGACACACAGAGTGACTATGGACACACCAGGGCTCTACAGCCACTGCAAAGGAACTCCAGAGACATGCACCACTTTATGCATCTGGCTTTACATGGCTACTGGGGAATTGAACCCAGGCCATCAGGCTTTGAAAGAAAGTGCCTTTAATCACTGAACCATCTTTCTAGCCCCAAGAAATACCACTTTTGTTCTCATTTTACAAATGGAAAAACTGAGGCCACAGAGAGGGGGGGAAAGTTGCCTGCTCTGAGAAACAATCCTCCAGGAGGAGTCCAGGATTTAACTTTATTATGAACTGTAACACATGAGGGTCATGCCCTCTTTGGGTCTCAGCTCTATAAAATCATGAAAGAAGGAAGGTCGACCAGATGACCTTTATAGACCCTGCACTGATGATGTTAGTATGGGTTCTGGTCTGTAAAACCATAACTTGGATGACCAGTATATGGCCTGACATCAGCATTGGCAGAAGCTAACTCACTTTCATTCAATTTTAATAACCAATGAGGAGAATATGATAGAACCAGTACTATGAATTCTGGGACGTCTTGACTAGACTATGTCCACTACTTTCTCCTTTCTGGAATAATGACTTTAAAATGATCTTCTTGGGAACATAGATGCCACACGATGAGGCAGCCAAGAGCCACTGGAAAACTAAAGATCCCTGTCACCAGCTCTGTTCCCAATCTAGCTTCTAAAGGACTCCAGCTGGTCCAGTTCCAGCTCTTAAGCCAACACATGAGGAGCCCAGGCTCCTGGGCCCATAGAGTCATGCAATAAATTGTGTGTGCATATGTTGAGATAGTGTCTCACTATGTAACCCAGGTTGACCTTGAGTGCATAACAATCCTCCTGCCTTTGCCTCCCAAGTGTTCTGACTACAATTGTGCAACACTACACCAGGCTTAAATTGTTTTATTTTTCAAGATCCCCAGTGCTTCCTCATTTAGAGGCAGGTTTTTACTAACATGTTCAATCAGGAATTAAATTTGGTGCCCTCCTGCCTCAACCTCCCAGCAACTGGGATTACAGACCTAAGACACCTGGTGCTGCTACTGTGACATTTAAAAATTGTCTACTTCGTCAGTGGCATCTAGACACCTGGGGGTCCCCTTGCTGCAGAACTGCATGCACTCAACACTTCTAGACTCCCACCATTCAGAGAAGGACACTCATACAGCATGACTCAGCTCCAGGCAGCCGGTGCCAAACTCTTTGCCTGGCACTTGCTGTTGTTTGGTATGAAGCTGGGAGGAAAAAGACATAGCGCTCACGCTGACTTGAGAGCAGGCATGACTCAGGAAGCTCCTCTTCCTGTACCCACCCAGCTCCCACTGCAGGGGCTGCCAAGGTGGAGGGGAGTGAACAGTCAATGTTGGGGTTCTGTAGATGGAGTGGGAGGTGCAGTGAGAAGTACATTCATAGACAAATGCAAATACAGCATCATTTGTAAATGATGGCAGTCTCTGTACGAGGACACTGCATCTAATTAATGCAACATATTATACCATGGCTCTCCCTAGTTACCTTTCTAAAAATGTTTTAAAAAGAAATATTTTTATTTATTTGAGGGAGTGAGAGAGAAAGACAGAGAGAATGGGCACACCAGGGCCTCCAGCCACATGTGCCACCCTGTGCATCAGGCTTTACGTGGGTACTGGGGAATCAAACCCAGATCATTAGGCTTTGCAGGCAAATGTCTTAACTGCTAAGTCATCTCTGAGCCTTTTTTTTTCTTTTGAAATCAAGCCTCACGGTGAGGCCCAAGCTGGCCTGGAGCTCACTCTGTAGCCCTGCTCCTCCCAAGGAAGCAAAATGCCCAGCTGCCTTTTCCCAACTTCAGGTCCCTGTAGGAGGATATTGAGTCTAGTTAACATTATACCCTGGGTATTCCTAGTTGCTTTCTTCTAACATAAAGGTAAAAAGTCAACTTGCTATTTCCACATTAATTTAATTTCTGTCGTACAGTGTGAATTTCTATGACACTTAATTGGATACTATGAGCAATCCCTGGCTGAGTATGAACTGAGACATGCAAGGCCCTGAAGAGAAATGCCAGAGCACAAGTTAAGACTTTAAAACATTACAGCTTCAAGTTGAAATCTTTGGCTCCAGTTTCCCTGAAAAGGAGACATCATTTTATCAGGTACAATTAATTTTTATGGCAGGTCCCTATTCTATGGTATCATTTCTGGTCACATAAGATAAATAATATGCATTGATCAAATACTCAGACAGGTACAGTACTAAGTACATTCATTTGAAGCAGCTTGAGGCCCTGGAGTCCCATTCTCTCTGTCTGCCTCTCTTTTCTCTCTCTTGGCTTTCAAAGAAATAAACAAACAAACTTAAAATACCAATTTCCTTACAATAAATTAAAAAAAAAAAACTTGCAGATCCCAAAGCACAGTTCAATTATTCCAGAATCACTCCATGCCCCATTCTAGGAAGCCACTTTTCTGTGGTCTCTCAACAAAGATTGCTTCCCTAATGGTTGAACTTCACCTGAATGGTCTACGCCACGTGTGTGCTGGGTTCTTTTACTCAATTTAAAGTGGTGGAGATTCTCCCATGCTGTGATACAGCCCGTCACTGAGCTTCATTCCATGCATGAATGCAGTTGCTTCTTTACCCATTCCCCTGCAGTGGGCATCTTGGCTTCCTCTGGTGCAGCCTCATTTTAAACACTGTTTAGCTGTGAAAAGGGATCCATAAGCAAGCTCATTTTGCTGTGAGTGTGTGTGGGTGTTTATGCCCGTGTATTAGCATGTGTGGGCGTAAATGCCCGTGCATTAGTGTGTGCGGGTGTGAATGCCCGTGCATTAGCATGTGTGGGTGTGAATGCCCATGCAGTAGAGTAGCATGTGTGAGCCTGAATGCCCATGCATTAGTGTGTGTGGGTGTGAATGCCCGTGCATTAGTGTGTGGGGGCATAAATGCCCATGCAGTAGAATAGCATGTGTAAGCCTGAATGCCCATGCATTAGTGTGTGTGGGTGTCAATGCCCGTGCATTAGTGTGTGTGGGCGTGAATGCCCGTGCATTAGTGTGTGTGGGCGTGAATGCCCGTGCATTAGCATGTGTGGGTGTGAATGCCCGTGCATTAGCTGAGATGAAATTTACTTTTGGAATACACACTGCTCTGCTTCCAGGCTTGGTGGCTGTGAGTAGACAACAGGGTAGGGAGATGTAAGGGTAGCTTTCTGGGCTAAATGCTGGGTTCTATCCTCACGTTGTGAGTTCTACTGTGGTTCTCATTTTTCCCAGTGGAATTTTGGCTTCATGTCTGCATATAGGCCAACTGTTCTAGTCATGTCCAACTCTGCTTTCAACTATGTCTCCTCCTTCTTCCCTGGCTCCCAGGCTCCTAACAGCTTTTCTGCTAAAGCAGAGAGTAAAGGGTCTCAGCCTTGGTTCACAGCTAACTCAACCTTCAAGAATGAGCAAGCTATTAACCTTCAAAGCATGCATGTTTCTAGACACTGTGGTATGCCAACCATGCATGGTGCCAGCTAGGAGTCCAAGCCAGGGTTGAAGTTGATGCTAGAAGCTCAAGAATGAATGGCTGGTGTCAAGAAAGTGACTCAAAGAGGGCTTGCTGGGTCAGGATGAAGAAGTGTCATACCTAGACCTCAAAGTGAGGGAGAGAGATGGAAGAGAGAAACTGGGCATTGCATCTCAAAACTGTGATTGCATCACTTAAGAGGCTGAGGCAGGAGGATAGCTGAGTTCCAGGCCAGACGGGTCTACACAGTGAAAACCTATCTCAAAGCAACAGAGTGGGTGTTGTAGTTACCGTCTCACTGCTGGGATTAAACACCTGAGCAAAAGCAGCTGATGGGAGGAAGGCTCTTTTATTCTGGTTTACAATCTTGAAGGGAAGCTTCCTAGTGGCAGGGAAAAGCATGGCATGAGCAGAGGCTGGGCATTGCCTCTGCCACAGCAGGTGGACAACAGCAGCAAGAGCAGAGGTGAACTAACGCTGGCAAGCTAGGGGCTAATCAGCCTCAAGTTCCACCCCAAGCTGCACAACTTCAGCTAAGCTCCCCTTCCCAAGTTGCCATCCACTGAGGATCAAGCATTCAGAACACAAGAGCTTGTGGGGGGCACTTGATTCAAACCACCACAGTGGGGGTGGGAACCCATCAAGGTTTAAATTAGAGGCCTCGGAAAAAAATTGCCCCCCTACACACCCTTTCATTTGTATCACATTTAAAAGAAAAAGGCAACTTTGTTTACCATAAGACAACCTCTCTGTCCTTGTTATTACTCTTACTTCTTCCCAACATGAGGTTCATGGTGTCATGTGATTTGGAAAAGGTAGAGCAGAGCCTGGGGCTTCTCCACCCCAGGTCATCAGGAACATACTTGTGTCCTAAACTCCTTCCAGGACTTGCTCTTGCTTCTGAGGAAACCTCCAGGGCACTTTCAGGCTGAGCAGTCACTTTGCTTCACGCTGCTGAGCTATCCCAGGCCTTGGAGAGAATGAGCCCCTCAGCCTCTCCCTCAGTGTCCTGGTGGGTGAATTAAAAAGCAAATTCAGTGATGTCTCATTTGATTTCCTCATGAATTAGTGTAATGACAGATAGGTCATCACAATGTGCAAATGGCTTTTGAAAAGGAGAGAGGGATTTGTTTGCCAAGGACATTCTTCTCTGGCTCCTTCTGCCCACAGCTCTGAAAAAAAAGGGATGATGCTTTTCTCCTGATGAAAAGTGTCCACAATGAAGTCTCCCAGAATGGCCAACACTGTCCTTCACTTCATATGTCAATCACAGGTGGGCCTCAGATCCCAGGGAGGCAAAGCCTGTTTGATAGGACAGATCTTCCTCCAGATCTGTCCTGTCAGGAGGGACTTGAAAGCCTGATTCTTTACCAGGTGGTACCGTCAGTTTTCTCGGAAGCTTACTGTATAAAATCTAGGGTTTTATGCTGTCAATTCATTATTAGTTTAGTTTACTATATGAGTCGCTCCTCTCTCCCATTCCCTCCCCTTTCATCCCCCCCCCCACCCACCCAAGCCTAACCTCAATAATATTTGCTCAGGCCTGCATTTCCCTGTCCCGGTTATTGGTTCCTTCCCACAACAAGCTGTTGATCATAGAGACCCATGAGGTCCCCAAAATGTGACAGACTTTTGTCAAAGCTCTTGATTACCTGCCCCAGGCCTAAGGTAAGACCCTATTGTAGAAGAAATGACAAAGTGTCATAAATAAACACCAAGAGATCCTGCTAGATCCAGAATGGTAACCAGCTCCCAGATGGTAGCATGTGTAGCATTGGAAGGTGTTGCATGAGCTGCCAGAGGAAATTGGTCAATGATATTTGGAAAAAGCAGAGATCACTGATATACAATATAGACATTTGTCACAAGAATGCTGAACACACGGCTGTATGGAAGAGACCAGCAAGTCAAGCAATGCTCATCTGTGCAATAATGGCATTAAACTGAGGAGGGTAATCAATGGCTTAATGATTGGCTAAGAGATCCACTCAGTGACAAGGAACCCTTAACTGGAACTGAGATCCACGGCACAATCCTATGGGGACCAAGATCGCGGGCTCCTAGGGGAAATTCCCACTACCAGAAAGCAATAGAGGCTACACCCATTAGGAGCAAGCCAAAATAGCAGTGTGTCATCTCATTTAACCTATATTGATCTCACTCTCTGATGGAGATTCTGTTTGTATCCTTCAGAAGGCACTGAGAGAGCCAGGGACAACCCAATTCCACCAACAAGACATTGGATGATGGCTGACATCCTGGCAGGAGACAAACCATACCTAGCCTTCACACAGGGACCAAATGAAACCTACGAGAAAGTGACAAGGCAAACGGGAGACCAATCACCGCAGCAAGTCTGATAGCCAATGAAAGGTCAATGCAGACAGACATCAATAATAACCAACACAACCCAGGGCAAAGATCCAGAGGTACTTAAGATCTCAACAACAAAGCAAACTCAAAACTCACCCACTATGACTCAGGGAACCAAGTGGAAGAGGGGTGGAAAGAATGTAAGAGCCACGATGGGGGAGAATATCCAGAGACATTGCCCCCCTCAGTAACAATGCACAAGGGGGAAGGAAAAAAAATAATGAAAAACTGGCTACCTCTGGTACAGTTCATACTCCTATCCTATGGACAGATTCAGAATGCACACTGAGGGACGACCCCAGTGGGTAGGGGACAGAGAGGAGAGAAATGGGGACACCTTCACAAGATTTGCTCATACAATGTATAAACTTATTCATAATAAAGATATTTTAAATAAAAAAGGAAGCCTGATTCTTCCTGGCATTCCCCTTCCTATCCCCAGTGCCTAACCATTCACACTGGTCAATGCAGTAAGAGTAGCACTGTTCAGGATGCTAACAACTAGAATACTATCAACATCATCCGGAAAGGACAGAAGGAAAGAAAGTGACTAACCAGGGTGCCAAGTGGAAAACAGACTCACAGGTTCTCAGAAGTCCCCAGGAGACCTCTGTCCCTTCCTTTCGAAGAGATCTTTCTTTTCACACATTGAATTGAATTCACATGTGTCACTATGGATCTGTAAGTTGCTTATGTACACAGACTAAACAATAAATAGCACAAAGGAAGCATGGCCCTGCTCAACCCTACGCCTTTGCTGGGTGACCCTGAGGCACATTCACTTGACTGAGGTGGATCCAACTTCCAGGTACCTTTGGCCAGTTTCCAACATTCCTTTTGCAGAAGCAAAAAATGAAACAGTCACCCAATTAAATTTTAAATGACGTCCTACACCAAGTTCTCTAAGAGTACCTAAAATGAAATCCCAGACTCTGTAGACAGTCATTCTGAAGCACTTCTCCAGGAATAAATGACTATCTCTGCATCACAGTATTATGAAATTGTGTTCCTTTTCAGAAGCAAAGCCCCCATTAGCACAAGACAGGCTCTGTTTGGAAACTCATCTTAACTGGTGTCCATGAACATGAAAGCTGTGTTGCAAGGGAGTGACACACAGTGTTTCACTATGTGTACACACTGTAATATTTACTTATTTCCTGCTTCTGGCAAACTAATTTATCCATTACCCAGCCTCTCCCATCCCCCTCCTCTCTGATAACTGTAGCTTCGGATAGCCAACTGTGATGGTTAGGTTTTGTTGTCAACTTGATCTTTATAATTATCTTGGGTGAGTCTCTGAGGATGTTTACAGGAAGGAAGCCTCTCAGTAGGGGGCAGGATGTAAAGAAGCTAGAAGTAAACATCCTTTCCTATGTGGGCAGTGCAGCAAGGAAATTCCAGACTCAGGAAGCCATTAAGTCTGGGGAAGGGTTGTAAGACCCCACTCTAAGCCTATATAAAGGAGAAGAAATTCTTTCCTTGGCTCTCCTGCCTGTTTGCTGTTTTGTGTGTGTGTTATAGGTGATGGGTTTTTCTCTCTGCTCGGACCTATGAAAGAGGGCCAGCCTCTTTCACTTTTATAGGATTTCCCCTCAATCTGTAGCTTGAATAAATCGTTTCCTCCCATAAACTGTGCCTGGCTTGGAGATTCATCCCAGCGGCATGTGGCTGACTGCGACACCAACACTCCATTCTCAACTTCTATGATATCAACCATTTGTGTATACTTGATAGATGAAGTGATGTGGGGCTTGGCTTTCTTTGCTCTTTCACTTAGCATAATGATTTTCAGTGTCAGCCGTGTGGTCACAAATTACAGTTTTATTCTTTTTCATGGCTGAATAATATTCAGGTGTGTGTGTGTGTGTGTGTGTGTGTGTGTGTGTGCGTGTGTGTGTGTGTGATTTTTCTGTATCCAGCATTTGGTGGAACCAGTTTGCTTCCATTTATTTCCTTTGTGACTATTGCTACAATGAACATGCAGGTGCAAATGCCCTTTGACCCACTGATTTCATCTCCTCTGGTTGTAGAAACCCAGTTGTGGTGTTGCTGAGTCACTTGAAGTTTCTTGAGGACCCTCTATGGCGTTTCCATAATGCCTATCAACAGTGTGCACGGGTGCCCTTATTTCCACATTTTAACCATCATGTGTCCTTTGACAATTTAAGAATAGCCATTCTCAGGCTGCAGAGATGGCTCAGTGCCTTGATAGCACTTGCCTACAAAGCCTAACCACCTGGGTTCAATTCCACAGTACCCACTTAAGCTGGATGCACAGAGTGGTGCATGCATCTGGAGTTTGTGATGGCTAGAGGCCCTGGCCCGCTCATATTCTCTATCAATCTATCATCTATCTATCTGCTTGCAAATAAATAATAAAGTTTTCCCTTAAGAAAAAAAAAGAATAGCCATTCTCACGGGGGCAAAGTGATACCTCATTGCATTTTTGGATTTGCATTTCATATATGGGTACCAAGTTGAGCACATTTTCCAATCTGTTGAGGATTTGCCCATCTTCAGAGAAACGTCTATCCAGATCCTTTGCCTATTTTTAAATCTGGGTTTTTGCTACTTGAGTTTTTGGAGTTTCTTATGTATTCTGGATATTCGCTTCTTTGTCATATATATAGTTTGCAAGTCCTTTCTCTCATGCTATAGGTTAGTTTCCTTTGCTGTGCTTGATAGACGCCCACTGCTCTTTCTTTTCAGCATATCCTTGTATATGTTCAGTAATTTCTTTACCAATAAGCCCAGCCCTTTGCTTCTGTTTACTGCTCTGATTTAGGTTCTTATCTAAAACATTCTTGCACAATGTCCCAAGCATCTCCCCTAAAAATAAGGCACTCTTCATAAGCCGTCCAATGTTATTTTTAACTGGACAGATTATTATAAGCCAAGGAACCACAAATGTGAAGAAAAGAGTATTTATTGACTATATACAAGTTCATATGGATGCGGCTATACCTGTATCTTGAGAAAATTCATAGCTTTGAATATTTATATTAATAAGAAATAAGTTAATTAACTAAATTATTAAGGTTAATTAATAATGAAAGTTAATTCAATTAAAACAAATTTAGAAGAAAATTGGAAAGTTAAGGCAGAAAACTCAAGTCAAAGCTGAAACTTTGAATTAACTAGAAGTAAAGGTAGTAAATTAGCTGATATCAAACAGAGGTAGTCAAGGAACTGATATTTAGAAATAAAAGTACATATGCCTCTATATGACTGTTAACTTATAAATGAAAGCATAAGTATAAACATTAAAGATGAGAAAATAAGAAACTCTCAAGAAAGGAAAATAAGAGAATTATAGATAACTGATCCAATACAGCGTATACAAATTTGAAATTTTATGAAAATTAAATATTTTAGAAAATATGTTTCATTATAATAAGGCCTGTTGGATATAATCAAACATGTTAATTTGGATTGACTTGAGACTCATCTAAGTTTTCAAGCAGTGCCTGCTTCCACCTCTGCTAAATAATTTATGGAAAGAGTTCCATTGAGATAAGAGAAACCAGATGACCACACACTGCTCATTTTATAATTCACAGGTAACCAGGCCAGCAGTAGTAACCACCACATGGTGTGCTAATTGCTGTATGCTACCCTGCCCTCGGGTCACATGCTGAGCCATGGAACTGAGCACAGGCCTAGATTCAGGCACATGAAGGCTACAGTGGGGCAGAAACATTGAGATTTTGGGAATCTATCCATGTTGGCAAGAAAAAGCAAGTAAAGTTTAGAATTGGTAAAGCAGGAAGTCCTGAAGGGGACAAGACAAAAGATGATGCAGAGAAATGATGCTTTTTGGTTTCCCCAAAGACAGTGACTGTCTTCTCACACTGTCCAGGCTGGAGGCTACACGCCCATGGAGGAAGTCTAGGAGCAGTGAGGAACCGTTTCTCACAGTCTTACAGCACTAAAGCACTAGGAACTGAAATTTGAAACTCAGATCCAAAGTGATTTTATCCTTAAGGTTGAAAATGTGGGAAACACTCCAAAGTGCAAAGATTTCAGAAACAGACCAAGCCTTAGAAACACCAGGTGGAGTCAGCTCTGCCCTTGGTTGGAGCACTTTAATTGTTCATATGCAAAGACAATAGAAGGCCTCTCAGGTGACCCAGTTTTGAGTAACCAGGCACATACTTAAAAATAACTTTCAGATATTCTGCAGCATTATGTGAACCAAATAAAATTTATCTAAGAAAAAAAATTAAATGTGAATCTTGGAAATGAATACCACAGCAATGAGAACTACAAACTTAGTAGATGTTCACAAGCAGGAATGAGAATGTCACAGAAAAGATTAAGTAACCTTAATACAAGCCAGCAGACCATTCACACAACGTCACCAGTAATGAATGTGTGTCATTTCCAACCATGGGAAATGTGTGTGTGGAAACACCTGCCTTAAGGAAAGTCACTGTGAACTGTTTACCACTTTGCTGTCATGTGAAATTCATTTACTTTTTCTCTGGATGAGAGTATGCCTTTTAATCTCCCAAGTCTAGTATCACAGTGATGACATTCACAAAGAAGGTGGCACCATTTGGGGTTGTGTCTTTCACATGGAATGAAGGCTACAGGGAATCCCCTGGATTCTTTGTACTACAAAACCATCAATACAGAAATTCTGCCGACTGCATACTCAGGAACATGAAAATGTCTACAGGATTAGTTCACCTATCTGCTGAACTTGCTTTGAGGTGGACTTGGGACAAACTCATCTATTACCTGATTGTCATGAGCTTCCCATGATCAGTGGACCATGAAGTGTTTATTGAAAATACCTCAAAATTTGCACTAATTAAAAGTGAACACTCAGGAATAAAAAAATGGAAGTTATCAGAGGCTGACAGAAGGTAAGTCAAAGTATAAAAATCTAAATGTTGGTCAAAGGACACATAATTTCAGTTCTAATGTCCATTATAGTGATTACAGTTAATATCTCTCATTTGAAAATTGCTGAGAGTAGATTTTAAGTGTTTTTTTTGTTTTCTTAAGTATTCTTATTTCAAAAAGTGGTATGTAATGTAATATACTTTAATATAATAGACTTTACATATCAGAATATATGTCTACTATATATCATAAATATATACCATTTTAACTTGTCAATTGAAAATATTTAATCTAAAATGCCCAATATTTCCCCCAGAATCTAAATATGTCCCTTGCCTTACATCAAAGTAACATTGATAATGGACCCAGATGTCTTTGGGAATGACAGAAGAGTCACATTATAAAATGGAGACATTACATCATGTCCTTTCTCAAGAGGACCATTTGCCACTCTATGAGGAAGTTTGAATATGGGGGTGCAAGTCATTTGCTCTGGTCCGCTCCTCCAGTTATTCAGACCAAAAATGACTTTAGTAGATCACCTCAAACTTTTACTTTTGTCTTTGGGACTCCATGATGTCTTGTTCACTGAGGAATGAGCCTTCTTACTTTTGCAGCTTTGCTACTATTAGACCATTCCCTTCTCGACATTTTATAAGCAACTTGTCTGTTTCTATTGTAAGAATCCTGTGATTCCCAGGAAATCAGGAACCCATCTTAATAGCAGCATCTTACTTCATTAAAACTACCAAATTAAGCTTGGCCAAATCTTCAAACTTTTCCTGATTCCTGGTTTCACAGGTAGGATCTAGAACATCCTATAGTCCCTTAAGCAGGACTGGAAGGGACCCACATTGAAAGCCATCATCCTTGCGATGGTACTCACCATGGTGAGGGACAGACTTGGGAGCAGGCCATGGCTTGACCTGGCCACTAAGAAGGAGTTCCAAGCTCTTTGCCCCAAGCAACAAATTTAGGTTCCTGACCTGCAAAGCAGTGCCCAGCAGGATACCAAGCAAACAGCTGATAAGAGAGACATGTAACCTTGACTTCCCCTGTTGTAATACACCCAGAATCACCTCAGAAGACATGGTGGAGAAACATGGAAGCTAGCATCACCTAAAAGCTCTTCACTGGAAGAATAGGTCAATTTTTAAAGTTTAAAGGTCAAAAATTACTAGTTTTCTTTAATAAGTACATAATTCTAGGATTCTGAACAAAATGACATTAGTCATATTAATTATTTAAAATAATCTATATCACAGGCTAGCGAGAAGGCTTTTATTTGCAATGCATTACTGACTTGGGTTTGATTTCCCAGTGCCCATGTAAAACCAGATGCACAAAGTGGCACATGCGTCTGGAGTTCATTTGAAGCAGTAAAAGTCCTGAAATTCCCATGCTTTCTCTCTCTCTCAAATAAACAAATAAACATATTTTAATAAAATAAAAATAAAAATCTGTATTGTGTACATGAGGACATCCTGTGAGTTAAATTGTGAGCACACTATATTTTTATGAACAATTTAGACATAGAGATCCCATTTAGATCATTACTAAAGATCTAAAATTGCTCTCTGTCCATCCACCCAACTCATGATCTAATCAGCCTAGGACTGCACAGAAGAAGGAATGATTAGACTCTGGGAGATTAGAAACAGATAATCAAAATATAAACTATTTGTCATAGCCACTAACCACTAGGATAAACCTCCAAACCAGGCACAGTTATGGGAAGAAAGGATTTATTGAAGCAAAAGAGGCTGGCCCCATTTCACAGGTCCATGCAGAGAGAGAAAGAAGCCATCACCGACAAAACACACAGCAAATAGCTGGGGTGGGGGGAATGGGGGCAGCCTCTTTTGCCATTATGGTACTTCCCCTGGATCTGTAGCTTCAATAAATCTCTTCCTCACATAACTGTGTCCGAGATTCATCCCAGCTGTGTGTGGCTGACTCTATGAGCTTTGGTACCAGGAGTGGGGTCTTGCAACCCTATCCCAGACTTGGTTTCCTGTGTTTCCAGAATTTCCTTCCTGCACTGCTCTCCCAGGAAGGCATGTTTATTTCTAGCTTCCCTGAGCTTAATTTACATCCTTTCCCCTGCTGAGAGGACTGCCTTCCTGTGGACAACATCAGAGACCCCCCTAAGATAATTAAAAAGACCAAGTTGACAACAAAACCTAACCATCACACTACGTAACTATGTTTCCTGATTATAAATTTTTTTGAAAATCAATACAATAGAAATCACCAATAAACTAAACTTATATTTGTATCATTCCAGAACATGTAAATGTGTCCTAATTCTCTGGTTTTTGTTATTTGTTTTGTTTCTCCATGTTCTTGTTAACAGCAGAAATTTTCTGGAATGAATCTAATTCACTTGTTTTAATATAAAAAATAAAGGTTTGGGTTTGGGGGAGATGTGGGGCTGGTTTTTTTAAAAACTATAAAATCATTATAGTTTCTAATTTTGCCTTGCTTCTTGAAAACCTAGAAGTAACATTATTTAGGCACTATATTTAGAATATATTTAGGGCAACTTGATGAGATTTTAGGTCTCATGACCTATTTTCAGGAAATGATCTGTGATAGAATACATATTTTAAGACCCCGTCACTTAATCAAGCTCTACTGGAACTGCCTTCGACACCGCAGGCTGAATTCTCTAGAGATGCCAAATACAATTTTCACAGCAATGTGGGATTTGAACACTGAACCTGGCAATGCTTGCTGTGGAGAAAGGTACTCGTGTAAAGGAAATGCAGAGTTCGTAACCAGGCACAGAACCTCACTCTAATGCAACTGTGGCATCAGCCCTGTTGATGACAGGAGTTTGAGAAGAAAAAGGAGAGAGATAGTTATGAGACAATGCAGAATGAGGTAGTTTAAATGTAAAGATGTCCTCAGTAGACTCATCGATTTTGAAGACTTGGTCCCCTAGCTAGTGGCAATTTGGAAAAGCTGAGGGGCCTTTGGGAGGTGGAATCTTGCTGGAGGAGGTATGCCATTCATTAGATGAGGGCTTTGGAGTAATATACCCAAGCCAAGTAGATCAACTCCTTTCTTCCTGCTGACATGAAGATGGGACGTAAGCTTCCTGCTCAGGACTGTCATGTGTTGCCCACCATAATGAAATTTCTTCTCAAAATTATAAGCCAAAATGAACTCAGTTTTCACTTCTGTTTGGGTGTTTTATCCCAGCAACGAGAGGGTAACTGCTGCAGAAAGTTGGTACTAAGAAGCAGGGCCACTGCTGAGATAAGCCTGATGATGTGGTGATTGGTCTTTTGGAACTGACTTGCAGGAGGAATATGGAGTGATTTGGAACTCTGTGCCAGGAAAGCTTTACAATTCTATAAGCAGAGCTTAATGGATCATTCTGGTGAGAATTGAAAGACCAAAATGCAGAGAGAAGTGTGAACTGTGGAGGTTCAGCTTCTTAGGTTTCAGAGGGGAAAGGATGGACGTGAGATAGACAGAGCTCATTTTTGTGTTCTGCCCATGTCCTGAGAACTTGAGCAATGTTGAATTTAACAATAATGGACTGGTGTGCTTGGTGGAGGAAAGTACAGAGTAGAAGGACATGAAAACCATCAAGTTTGTCACAGAAAGAAAGCCTCAGACTGGAGACTGGGTGGCTCAGCTGTGATTATTGAAGAGGCTGGGCCAACGGTTGGTTCTGCATTGGGATGATAGCAGAAGTGCTGATTCTTTGGAAAGGCAGCGATCTGAACGAAGAATACTGGGGTTTCCTGCTCCTCAAAATCCAGCTTTATTTCCTTTGGATTAAATTCAGCAGCTGTCTTGGTGCTATTTTTGGAAGTGTGACAAACAAAGGAAAGGGGTGGTCTTTGGAAAATGCCACTGTTGTTCAGTGCTAGGAAGCAGGGTCACAGCCCTTCCGAGAGGCCATGGGTGGCTGGCATAGAGCTGTGAAGATGATCTTGGCTTGCAGTGGAGCCCTGGGGATTGGGGAGATTTCATAATCTTGGTATCCAAGGAAAGCTGCTGGCTTGGGTGAGTTCTTCCCAGGAAACACACAGCACCACTGGAAAGGCAGCGTTGCCCAAGTCTTTTGGAGAAGACAGGATTTCACCATGAGTCTCTAGTGCCATACACGGAACTGCATGGTATCATGTTTGCACTGCTGGCTTTCCATCTTGCACTGGTCCCATCTTTCCTTGCTATGCCTTCTTTTTGAAATGGGAATGTTTACTCTGACCAATATGTGTTGGAAGTGCATACCTTATGTTTTGATTTTATAGGCTCACAGATAAGAGACTGTATTGAGAATCTGGACTTGTGAACAGTGCAAGGATTGTTAAAGACTATGGGGACTGTGAAAAGTTGTACTGAATGTATTTTGAGTCATGAGATAGCTATGAATCTAAAGGGCCAGGAACAGAATGTGATGGTGTCAATGCAAAATATCCTCCATAGCTTTGTGTGCTTTCTGATTAAGCCTCAAACTCAATCCTCAGCTGGTAGAGTCACTGAGAGGTGGAGACTATGTTTCGCTAGGGGCAGACCTTGAGGAGTTCAGCCCTACCAGGAGCTCATAGCTAACTCACTCTTCCTGCTTCTTTCCTGCTGTATATGAATTATGAACCAGCTTCCTGCCATGAAGAAACCTCCTCTCAAAACTGTAAGCCAAAATAAAGCCTTTCCTTCCAGTTGCTTCTAGTTAGGTGTTCTGTCCCAGCAAAGAAAGGCAGATTCTAGATGCACTATTTATTCTTAATTGTAACATAATATCTAAAGAAAAATAGTCCTCTATGAGACAGAAATTAGCACTCAGAGAAGAATGCCTTTTTATCCAACAATTCAAATGCATGGAAAATAATAATTAGTTTTTAAAACATTGGCTTAAAATCTACCATATTGGGGCTGGGGAGATGACTCAAAGGTGCTTGAAAGCCTGGGTTAAATTCCCCAGTGGCCCATGTAAAGCCTGCTACACAAAGTAGCACATGCATGTTGAATTCATTTATAGCAGCAAGAGGCCTTGGTGTGCACATATTCTCTCTCTCTCTCTCTGTCGGTCTCTCTCTCTCTCTCATGCATATATATATATATATATATATATATATATATATATACATATACACATATATACAAATAAATAAGCACATTTTTTTTCAAATCTACTATATTGGATTCCTGTGCTAGTGTGCTGAAGACACCAAGACAAAGAAAGCTCACTTAGGAGAAAGATGTCTAAGCAGGCTTTAGAAGGCAGTATATACTATTTCCTGGAGTGCAAGAACATGTGGGCTTTGGTTTGTTTTGGACAACATCTCATTCAGGAACAGCCCAGGCAATCCTGAAAGTCACTATATAGCTCAGGCTGACCTTGACCTCACAATAATCATCTTTCCTCAGTCTCTCAAGTGCTGGGATTGCAAGCATAAGACACTACCCCTGACTTTTTATGTGTTTAGAAGTAGCTTTAAGATGTTGAGATCTTGATATGCCACACAGGATAAGCACGCAGACAGGGAGAGCTCCAGGGTCTTCCCATTAAGAACTGACTAAGGTCCGGGAACCCGCCTGTCTTCACCTTTCTCATTGTTCCCAAGAGTAGATAAGTTACTTCTCATGGGCCATGGGTATCAGGCCTGCTTCCCTTCATTGTGACATGATTCATTGACTCGCTATATACACATGGTCTAGAGATCCCTCTTTCCTCTTTCTTGGGTTGTGGAGGGTTGAGAGCTTCAAAGTTGGATTTTGGGTGATTTTTTTACTCTTTCTTTATCCTTTCCTTTCCTTGTCTTCTCTCTCTCTCTCTCTCTCTCTCTCTCTCTCTCTCTCTCTCTCTCTCTGCCTCTGTCTGTCTCTGTCTCTGTCTCTCTCTTTCTTTTATTGTGAGATAGGATCTTGCTTCATAGCCCAGGCAACATTAAAAGCTCAGGCTGGCTTTGAGCTGTTATTCATCTCCTGCTTTAGCTTCTTGAATGCTGCATTATAGTCTTGTACCTACACATCTGGTTGCTTTTTTATTCATTTGTTTAACATTCTGCAAATCCATTTTCTATCATCTAGAAAGAAAAGAAACTGCTAGTTATCTTCACCCTGCCAACTAGAAAACACTGACTGGCATAATCCTCAGGACATGTCAAGGTACGTAGAGGGCAAGACAAGGAGATGATTGGGAGCTTACTCCACCAAATACTAGGGCCACAACACATGAATTACTTCAGTTCGGCTACTTCTGCTATGATGGAGACTCCCTGCTCACCTGCCTGCCCCTTCCTGCTTTCCTTGTCTTTCTTAGCAACTACTTGAGACAGACAACACTGCAGCCACATAAGAGAACATATTTCCCAGCTTGATTTGCATCTAGTAAGTCCACATGACCACATTCTGGCCAATGACATGAAGAGTAAGCTATGGCTGAGTCTTTCTGGGAAGCATCCTCAGAAATGGAACCAGTGGATAGGGTGTCATTTTGTCATGTTCCACTACTCAGCTCTTCCTGGGTGTGGTGGCCTACATGTAAAATGTCCCCATAAACTCTAGCATTTGAACACATAATCCTTAGGTGGTGGTGCTGTTCAGGAAGGTTGTGGAACCTTGATGAGGCAGGATCTTGTTGGAGGAAGCCTGTCCCAGAGGACTGGGGGCAGCCCCTCTTGGAGTCCTTTCTCTGTCTCTAATTCCACCCTGAGGCCATCTTGAGCTGATGCTGGCTGTCTGCTCCTACAGTGATGAAACTTCCCCTCAAAACTTTAAGCCAGAAATAAACTCTCTCCTTCCAAAAGTCACTTCTGGGCAGGTATTTTTGTCCAGGCAGTGGGAAAGTAACTGATGTAGTAGACGCATGATAGCTACAGGACTGACAGGTAGCATGAGGCTTGAGGTGACCCGTGGTTGGTGGAGCAGAGAGTTAGATGGGGCCTGAGATGCTGACAGCCATGGACTTCTAGGACCAAGCTGGAAGTGAGCACAGACCCTCCTATGCTCAAGCAATGATTGTGTGGTATTTGATTTGATGTGCAGCCAATACTAATTCCAACGAATGTATTGGGTTCATCTCATTCTCAGAAAGGCTACAGATATGCTGGGCATAATGGCACCAGTTTGTAATTCAAGCCATCCAGACAAGAGCAGTTGAATTCAGTGTGGCTGCACACTACACTAGCCCTCTAGGAGTCCGAGGCAAGAAGACCACAGCTTCCTGCCTGGTCTACAGAAAGAGTGGAAGGCCAGCCTCGGTAACTTAGTGAGATCCTATTTCAAAATAAAAACTACAGAAAGGGCTAGGGATGGAGGCCATTGCTAGAGTTCATCTAAAAAGCCCAAGATTGAATCCCCTGTACTTCAAAACTGTGTTCCATCACCCAGTTCTCCACGAATGAGGTTTTACCCTGTTTTCTGTGATTGCTGAGGCAGACGGCTTCTATAGGAGGCTGTCTGCAATGGGCTACTCCTCGTCGTCCATACAACCCCGGCTGTCTAGTGATCTCACTCAGCAGTAGTTTCCTATAAAAGCCAAGGTTGGATGAGTTCATAGACCTAGATATTCCCCTTGGCCAAATGACTAATGAGATTCCTAATGACAATCTATGTTTTATTAACAGAACAAATTAATCAGCTACATGTGTGTTTTAATTTGGAAAGATGTGGGCCATTAAAACCCCGACTCTCAATGCATTCTCTTTTGCTATTTAATAAAAGAAATGAATAAGGCAGGCTGGGTTGCAGAGGCAGGTGAGATGTAGTGCCTGTGAGGTCCACCCACCGAAGGTGTGAGCCAGAGTCCAGAGGTGGATCTGTCCTTCTGTATTATCCATCAGGGAAAAGCTTTCTTCCTTACAACCTGGTGGATGTCAACACACTGTTCTCTAAAGACCCCAGGGCACCATGCCTCACTGCCTGTGGGGACACTGGAGCCAGCCTTCCTGGGTTCAAACCTCAGCTGACACCCTCTGGCAGTATGCCTGTTTCCTCATGTGTAAATCATGGAAATTAATAGGACGGTGTTGTTAGCCAGATTGATGAGTGCACCAAGAAATGGCTGGTTCATGGTGGACACTCAGGGTGACAGACTCCAGCTTCTGAGCTGGAGAGACATGGCGGCCCAGGCCACCACATGGCAGAGGACAGAGGACAGTGACATGAGTTCACCATCATACATCACAACTTGTTCAGCCAAGTTCAAAGAACCAGGGAAAGCAGGGATTGGTTGTGGAGAGTTCAGGGGACCAGAACGACCTTCACGCACACCTTCAAAATGCCTGTGGGGGAAGTCAGCATGGAGGGTCCTGAGAACTAGAACAGCACGGGAAGAGGCAGTGCTGTCCCAGAGACTAGAACCCCTGAGCTGTTTGTCACCAGTGCCAATGGGAAGAAGCTCTCCTCCCTCGTGGGCTGCCTTTCTGAGCTCCTAGAGCCACCAGCATCCTAGCAACGCATCATAGGCACCTACACACTGGAGCAATGCACTCCTACAGGAGCTGGAGCCGGCAGAGCACAGCCCAGATGCAGCGTTCTGTTGTCAGCTTGAACTTGACCATCATGAAGGCGTTTATTTGCCCGTGGAAATCAATGAACAACACACACTGGGCTTCTTACCCAGACCATCCAGGCACCAGCTTGGGTGTGGTGTTGAGGACCAACAGTAGTGACTCCCACAACTTCTGCTGAAGGAAATCAAGAGGTGAGTAACCTGTTCCCTTCTGGTGCTTGAATTCCCTCATTAGTGCAAGCAGGTCTCTGAGCTCTGATGAAACCACAGTGACAGCTATTTTCCATGTCGCTGGAACACACTTTGCTTGTCTGTGGTGCTGGTCCAATGTTCAGAATGTCCCCTCAAACTTGAGTGGAATGTTTGGGCCCCAGCCTCACTTTCTACAAGTCACTCACATAGCTTTCCCTCATGACACTCAGACTCACAGCACACTCGCTACCCATGATAGTGATGAAAGGATGCCTTATATTTCAGCCATTCTAGACTGGCCTTCAAAACCGTGGTCACCATGAAGAAAGAAGCAAAGCAGCACGTTTTCTGGGATCACTTTCCAGCTCCCTAATTATCCTGTGACCTGTCCTCATCAAGACCCCACTTTAAACTCCATTTTTTTCTCCCCCAAACACCACTGTCAGTCTTATGCCCAATTTCCTGTCAAAACTCACCTGTTCTTTTCCTGGTAATATCTTTAAGCATTTCTCCTATTAGCACCACAATTGGAGAAGGCTGACTTCACTTTATATATATATATATATATATATATATATATATATATATATATATATATATATATATATATATATATATATATATATTTGAGAGAGAGAGAGAGAGAGAGAGAGAGAGAGAGAGAGAGAGAGAGAGGGAGGGAGGGAGGGAGGAATGGACATGCCAGGGCTTCTAGCCACTGCAAATGAACACATACATGTGCCACTCTGTGCATGCCCAAGGCTTCACGTGGGTACTAGGGAATTGAACCCAGGTCATTAGCATTGCAGGCAATGGCCTTAACTGCTGAGCCCTTCATCTTCCCTGTATTTTATTCATGGACCTAGAATATGTCTGCAATGCTCTTGGGGTCTCTCCATGTGGCTACTACTAAATAATAAACTCTAGTGTTGTTGATATTTGAGGTGAGGTAGCTGCTGTAGTTACCTTCTCCTTGCTGGGATAAAGTCCTGTACCCAAAGCAGTAGATAGGAAGAAAGTTTTTATTTTGGCGTACAGTCATGTGATGGCAGGGGAAAGTATGGCATGAGCAGAGGCTGGACATCACCTCTGCCACAGCAGGTGGAAAACAGCAGCAGGAGAGTGAGCCGAGCTCTGGCAAAGGGAAGATGGTTATTCCACCCCACCTGTCCCCAATAACACACCTCCCAAATTGCCACCAGCTGGGAACCAAACATTCAGAACACACGAGGTTATTGGGGACATCTGATTCAAACCACGGCAGTAGCCTTACATTCAGGAACATCTGTCATTTCCAATCCCCAACTTAGCCATGCTGGTCCTTAGACCATAATCCCTGACTTAGTTTACCTGTGTGGTTGCCTATCTGACCTTTTGTGCACTTATATGTGCTCTATTTACTTAAAAAGTGGCACATGCCTTTGATGCCAGCACTTGGGAGGCAGAGGTAGGAGGATTACCTTGAGTACATAGTGAATTCCAAGTCAGCCTGGGCTAGAGGGAGACCCTACCTTGAAAAAAACAAAACAAACCAAAGCAAAACAAACAAACCAAAGCAAGTGGCCTGCACTAGGAAGCGTGCAAATGGGAGAGAGAGCTGTTACATAAAAAGAGACAACAACGAAGATGCTTCATCTAGGGCCAGCTGCCTCCCTGAGGTGTAAGGTGCTTCTCCTATTTGGTTTGCTCCCCTTACCTGGAGGCTGGAGCCTGCACAGCTGGACGAAGGTTCCAGGGAAGAACCACTGGGAAATGTGCTGTTACTGACTGCCAGACTCGAGCCCTGGAGTGCTCACTAGCACTGTGGCCCCATGGCCTGTGATTGTTCCTAGATGTTCCCTTTCTGCTTTCCTAGAGCTGGTCTGAGTACCCTAGAAGCTCATCCAATGTCCAGGGTGTGGTCCTGGTCAGCTGTGACCCTGTCAGACAACAGGACAGCCTGGTGTTGGGCTCTCATTCTCCAACATGGCTGCCTTCCTGGTGCCTGCTGGGCCCCATTTCAGTCTGGCATCTCTCCCAACACACCATCTCCCAGAGAGAGAGGAAAACAGTATAGTGGAAGAAGGAAAACATGGTTGTGTTTGTGTCTGCCATCCTAGCTGAGACTACAGGATTGCCTAGAGTTCGAGGCCAATGTGAGTTACATAGTGAGTTCAAGGCCAGCATGGAAAATAGAGTGAGACACAGAATTGAGAGAGAGAGAGAGAGAGAGAGGGAGGGAGAGAGAGAGAGAGAGAGAGAGAGAGAGGGAAAGGAGAGAGGAAGGGAGAAGGGAGAAGTATGATGAAAAGACCAATACTTTAAGCAGAGAAGCTAGGTGAGCAAGGTCCAGAAGATGGTCTCCCAGAAAGCCCTGGGGCTTTCTTCCCTTTCTTCAAAGGCATTTTACCTCCCCTGTCTCAGAAATGTGCTAGTAAACAAGCTCAGAAAAGCCTGCTCCCTGAGAGGGCCTGAAAAGTAACTGGAAAATCAAGTGCCTGCGGATGCTTTTGCCTTTTCAATCACCAAGCACACCTGTGAGACTTCACTGCACCACCCCATTCAGTGAGCACATTCCTTTGGGTGTGTCACCTTAAAGGAGAAGTTAAGGTTTGCTAAGCCTAAATGAAGCCAGCCTCTCAGGGAGAAAATAGATTTGGCACAGATAGGTGCTCCCCAAAGAGCCTTAGCAAAGTCTGGGTTTTTATAGATTAAAAAGAGAACAGGAAGGTGGTCACAGTGATCTCGTTGTTACCAAGGCCCCTGTCATGAAGAATGGCACAGGATCATCTGGGTATACCATCCAGGCAAGAACTATAGCACACAGGAAGGTTCTTCCTGGGTCTTTATGGACTCAAACAATCAACAGCAAGCCATTGTGTTGGTTTGGAATGACCCAAGCGACTGAGGTCTAGTATCTCAGGTTTTCTCTGGACTAAAGAGTGATGACCTCATTCTTGTAACATTGAGAATCTTGTCTCCTGTTTCAGAATAATTCAACAGCTTAGTCGTTTTGCCTTCTCGATACACTGTGTTGTCTCTTCTTCCCATGCAGGCATTGTATCCACCTTATTTCAGGAACGCTCTTTCCTTCTCCCTGGCTCTCCTGTGACCGCGCTGCCTCTCTGTCCTGCACTGCCAGCAAATGTATTAAGTCAGTACTTTATTTCTTCTGTTGCTTTTCCAAATTTGATAAATCAAACGAATGGCTAAATTTCTTCCTTCACTTCAAAGAGCAAACACACACACATGTCCAAACTTTTTATCTCCTTAAGATCAATCTAGGCAATATATTAAGTAATATATTTCTGGGTTCTCCTTATACAGAAGCCCTCAATGCCTAAGACACAGAGATGTTTGCTAAACTCAGAACACATGAATTGGCTAAAACTAGCTGCTCCATGAAGAGGTATATATTTTAACTCTTTAATTAACAATTTTTATAAATACATATATACATATTTCAATTTCCTCCCATTACCCATTTTGGTCTCTCCTCTACAATCCCCGTTTCACTGAATCCCCTTGAAGAGAAATTCATTTTTGTTACCAAGATGAGCTCTTGTGTTTTTCTTTTTGTTGCTGAAGGTGTCACCTGGGCCCCTAAAGTCCCTGTACCCACAATCAATACAGTCTTTATGACTATCGATCAGGAATCCCAGCTTTTCATCTGGCTGTCAACCCTTCTGGCAAGCTGGAAATAATAATAAAGTAGGAGGAGGGTGCAATAACAGAAGTTCTCACAGGAATTCTGCAGGTGGTGAGGGTCATCCCTTCAATGTAGGAGCAGAAATTGACTTTTAGAATAAATACATTTTGTATCTAGAAATTCATGAAGCAATCTCTGAGAGATCTACCCAACACACATAGGTATCCTGCCTCTCACAATACCCCTGGAAGTGTGCTAATAGCCCCATGTCCGGGACAGTCAGTCCTCCCCTGCACAGTGGGGCAGACTTGTAGGAATGCATACCGCTTAGATGGGTGGGCAGTGCACTCTGATGTTCACACCCGAGCTGACTCAGCAGCAGCCAGGAGCTTTGGGAACATTGCAGGTTTCAATCACTAAGCTTCTGTTTCCTCCTCTGTAAAATGGAGACTCACTGGGATTAGCCAAGGATGCAGATGCAGAGCCTTTAGCGCTACTTGGTTCATGACTACTAGCGGTCACTTGTAGTACTGCAAGCAGTGGTCGTATTCCTGGACAGCAGGTACTTGATGGCCAGCTAGAGACTTTGGCCACAGTGCGTCCTGTAGACTAACCTGCATGTAATGCCCAGGCTCATCCAGAAATTCTAATCAATACCATTTAATCAATGAATCATTAAAGTGTACCTAGTCTCTTAATTTTTACATGGTGTGCATCAAACAACTGAAATGATGACCAAGTATACAGCATTGCATCCATTCCTTTGTTATTTATCTTGTTGATTGCAGCCTGTCATAACTTCAAATCTGTCAGGCCTGATTCCTTCTGTCCTTCCACCTCTATCCACGTCACAGGTCAGCTACAAATCTAGCTAGTGTGCCTGAAAATTAGGTGCTTTAAGCCCTCAGCACACTTCCCTCCCAGGAGTGCTGAGTATGCAGCTTCAAAGCTGCCAGTCACAAGAAGTATCTCTCTACTCCTATGAAAGCTCAGCCTTTCTTTTCTACATCTTAATGTACTTTTATTTTGGAATGAGTTAAGATTTATGGAATAGTTGAAAACTCACCCTACTTTACTCAGCTCTGTACCTTCTACCACTCACTGTGGGCTGAATAGGTGTCCTCCCCCCATTCGGGGTGGGCATGGCCAGAAAAAGGAAGGATAGTTTCCAAAGGCAAAGGCTGGACCTGAGATGGCAGAGACCACTGAGCAGAAATGACTTGGCCCTTGCCAGACATCAGCCATGTGAAACTTGTGCTCTGGGCCCTGGATGGACCCCAATAAAAAGGAGAGATAGGTCAAACAGACCTGAGTCACATCTCCACTGTGTGATAAACAGCTTACCTGAAGCCTAATGGAAGACCACCCTGCATGGAACAGCTCAAACCAGCCAATCCATGTTACTTGTAGTCCCAAAAGCAAGAGATAAAAGCTCCTTGAGGTGAGCCACTAATTTTTCAAGTGGTTTGTGACTTAGTGTCATTAATCAAATGGTACTGTGATTAATATACCCTCCATTATAAGCAAGGCCATCACAGGCTGTTAATAAAATGCTCCTGAACTACCGTCTGTAACCCTATCCCACCAGGAACATGGGAATCTACTTTAATATAAAGGTCATCAAAGACAGGGAATGCACTGGAGACTTCACCACCAGGCAGTGGAGTCCAGGTACCAGTATTTTGTAAAAGTTCCCTGGTGCTAACATTGCACAGCCAGTGTGGGGAGCCAGTGGAGAGTGGTAGGAGGTACGGAGGGAGAGAAGTGTTTCTGGAAACAAAAATTCCATCATGTCCCTATCAGTCCATGTGTAATGGACCTGTGTGAGTGTCCCATACACCAACACCCGCACCATTCCTCCCATTGTCTACCTCTCACTCAGTAGAAGCAAAGCTGAAGAGAAGGTCTGGGGCATGATGCTGAGATGCTGAATCACCTCTGAGGGATGAGGAGTCTGACAGGAAACAGTGGCTGGTGGCTCGGACAGATGGATAAGTCTTTTAATCTAGAAGATTCCTTTTTAATTATGCTGGCTCCAATTTTATAACCCGAGGGAGTGTTGTTTTCTTTTTGAATAAACAGCCAGTTTACATATTTTTACAATGCATTTAAAATCCTCTGAGTACATTTGGACTGGGCAGCTGAGACTCCAAGTAATCACTCTAAATAATATTGATTGGAAATATACAAAACCTGACATTAAGCCTTGACATACATAGGATCATTCACCAGGAAACCTCGTTAGCAGGAAATAAAATAGTAATTACTCAGAAAGTTCTAGTTGCAAGCTAGAAGATTTGGGAAATTACTTTGCCTCCCTTCCTTCAGGTATGTGAACCCACCTTGAAGACTTTTTACACCAGAATTCTGGGTCAAGAGCAGGATGCTGTTGTAGTTTGAATGTATGTCCCCCATAGACTCAGGTGTTTTATTAAAACTTATAGCTTGGATCTCCAGGCACCTGGCTGGAGGACAGTCACTAAGGTTGGATCTTGGAGTCCAACCCGAGCTCTGGCAGGGTCTCTGCTGCTTGCTGCTTTTGGTATTTGCTGAGTAATGGCGGTTTTTCCTCTCTGCTTGGATTTATAAATGGGATCCAGTTTCTTTCACCATAGATAGAACTTCCCCCCTGGATCTGTAAACTGAAATGAACTCCTTCCTCCTATCAACTGTGTCTGACTTGGATGTTCATCCCGGCAATATGAAGCTCTCTGTAACAGAAACTGACTGAGAAAACACACACTTCCCATGGGGTGGCAGGCAGGTGAAGGAAGAAGGGGGAGGGGCAGAGTCGGGAAGGGCCATGCCAGAGTAGAGTCAGTAGCAGCATTAGGAGCACATTTTTTTTTTTTTGATTTTTCGAGGTAGGGTCTTGCTCTAGTCCAGGCTGACCTGGAATTCACTATGTAGTCTCAGGGTGGCCTTGAACTCACGGCGATCCTCCTACCTCTGCCTCCCGAGTGCTGGGATTAAAGGCGTGCGCCACCATGCCCGGCTCAAGGAGCACATTTTGAGAGCAGAAGTGACACGTAGGGAGTGTCCATGAAGCTGTGGGGTGTAGGGGAAGTGCCAGCAGAAAGCTTCTTCTTTGAACCCCTGAAGTGAAGACCCATATGACTCAACACCATTTTGAGAGATGCACTGGAGAAGGAGGTACAGAATGGCTCTACCATGGCCTTCTACCAGGGTTCTTGTGAGGACAAAAAGAAATGTTCATTTGCAAGAAAGCATTTGTGCAAGAACAAACAAAGCAGCCCTGGAAATGGGTGACACTAGATGGATTCTTATTACTGTGCTAATTATCCAGATTAAATTTTCCTGTCTTTAAAACAGTGAGTAGGCATCTACCCATCGCTTGCTCATGAAGCGTGGGGTGATGTGACTACCAGATCAAAAGACCTGGATAGGGAAGATGAGGTGTTTCCTGGAGACTTCAGAATGCAACCTTACTTTTTCCTTCATTGTTTGCTATTTGGGGGCCAAAGCAAAAGTGGAGGCCATGAAGCTGTCAGCAGTCTGTCTGGAAAGAAACATTTGTCAAATGCAGAATGTCCAGCCAGATAACATGAGAAGCAAGCCCACTCATGGTTATAGATGAGGTTCAAGGTATGAGAATAAGGGACACAGAGATGAACTGTTTCTGGGGCCCAAGATTTTTTTCAATGCCAGGCTGAGAATGCTGAGACCCAAAGCAAAAGGGGAGAGGAGAGGCTCCAGAGCCCTGAGTGAGGGATGGGAAGAGGTTTTACAGCCTCTACACTACACTACAATGAAGAGCACATATTGAGGAAGTGTAGGGTTAAGAGAAGCCCTAAAATACACTGAGTTCTTATGAGTCTGTATGGGAGACTTTGTTTTTTCCCCCTTTTCTTTTTTTCTGCCTAAAGTAGAACTCTCTTTCTCTTAAATCTTATATTTCTTGCTGCTTAAATCCAAGTGTCTCCCTAAATTTCTTCTTCCCTAAAGGAGTTCCCCTTACTAAAAAAAGCCCTCTATAGTACTCTATATAAAATCATTGTAAACTTAACCCTCTCTGGTCTGTGAATTTTGGTCTTTCAATCTGCAGGAGGAGAAACACTGATTCACTGAGAGTTTTGTGTGACCTTGACAGTCTGGCACCCTAACTTGGGTTCAAGCCCAAGCAAAAGCTGAGAATGACTGGTCCACTCACTCTCAATGACACCCCCAAATTCTCATATCATAATATGGAATTTGGTTTGAGGTTTGAGGTGGTGACTGGGAGAAGGTAGCATTTTCTCCTCCAGCCCTGGGATCTTGAGACTTGATCCATTTCCATATGTTGCAGTCAGCTTTCTAGTTGCTGTGCAGAGAGAACCCAAACAAAAGTGGCTTGTGAAGGAATGGGTTTATTTGGCTTATGGACTCGAGGGGAGACTCCATCCAGGCAGGGAAAATGATAGCATGAGCAGAGGGCTGAACATCACCTCTGCCACAGCACTGCAAACAGCGGCAGGAAGGTGTGCCAAACACTGGCAAGGGGAAGCTGGCTTATAACCCCATAAGCTCACCCCCAACAACACAGCTTCATCGAGGTTATAAAACCCAAACTGCCATCAGCTGAGGATCTATCTATCAGAACACATTCAATTGTTTGTGGGGGACACCTGTATCAAACCATAACAAAGGGGAAGCTGGCTTATAACCCCATAAGCCCACCCCCGACAACACAGCTTCATTGAGGTTGTAAAACCCAAACTGCCATCAGCTGAGGATCTATCTATCAGAACACATTCAATTGTTTGTGGGGGACACCTGTATCAAACCATGACAGTCCACCCCTGGCCCCCACAAACTAATAATCATACATGATGTAAATACAATGCATTCAGCTCAACTCTTAATTCCCCGCAGCTTTCAACTGATCCATAATACCAAAAATAAACCCATAATGGCACAGAACATTCACAATGCAAAACATGAGGCACAGCAAAAACAGATTGACCAATACAAGATTCAAAACAAACAGGGCACCATCAATCTCTAACTCCAAGCTCAGTGATTCTTAACCAATAACACAAGTCTCTTGGAGATTCAATTCCGCCCCTCCAGCTCGGCTACTCACAGTCCGGGAAAACGTCATCCGGTCCTGGCAGCTCACCTTGGCACCCATCCATAGTCCTGGAATTCACTGGGTCTCCATTGCAACCCACAGTTCATCCTCATGGCTCCATCGGGCTCCATGCAGGCAACCTTGCACACCTGCTTCACATGCCGATGTCCATTTTTCAAAAACAAAACTGTGTTGCAAATCCAATGACCCTCTCTTTCTAACCAATCTCCATTCCACAGAACCAGG
>PVHP010008570.1:7463-52831 GCA_004024765.1 Zapus hudsonius | reverse complement strand
AAAAAAAAAAAAAAAAGAACTATTCAGTATAATAAATGTGTGTCACTAATGGCTACTAAAGGAGCAGGCTTACATACAATTGAGTACCGAGGGTTGAATAAAATTTCTCAGATTTTCATTAAATTCCTTCTCCAGTACACACTGACCCAGATTGGCTCAGCTGCTGCTAAACAAAAGGTCAGATCTCGAACTGATGTGCGTTGGATGTCAGAGAGTGGGATCGTTGATGTTTTCCTGCTGACAGGACCTACGCCTTCTGCTGTCTTCAAGCAGTACTCATACCTTACAGGTAGCTGCATAGAAAAGTGCCTTTTTCTAGTTCAGTTGTTTCTTTTGTCCCGTATATCATCACCGTAGGTTAATATTTGATGCACATTGTATAGGCATTACAAACAGCGTGCCTAAGCATTTTAAATTAGCAAGCATTCTTCCTCCCACCCTCATCACACTCAGACCAGCTAAGCCTGAAACTGACTCTAGAACTGTCACAATCTGATCCTTACCACTTGCCTTCTTCCTCCCTGGAGGCTTGACTCTCTGGGTTACCTACCTTTAACTCACATGATCAGAATCCCAACATGAACTTGTGCTTGTTTTCTTCTCCTTTAAAATATCACTGGCAACTTTGTGAAAGGGGGGAGCAGAAAGAATTCAAGAGCCACAGGGTGGGAAGGTGTATTCTTGGGCATTGATCCCTGCACATGACCCACAGTGAATACTGAAAACGCCACCCTTCAGTGGAATGGGGACGGGGAGGCAAATTGTTCCATAGCAGATTTTCTTAAAGTGGCTAAACAAAGTTTCAAAAGTAAGTAACGATGAAAGAAAAAGTTTCTTGTACAATACCAGCAGTAAAAAAAATAGTGTATGAGTACCTAGATAATACCCCCATTTTGCAATAGTGCAACTTTTAAGTACATATTGTTGACTGTCCATAGTCCATGCAGAGTCACAACTCCACACTCCAACAACATGCTGACAGTTCCTAAAAACTAGTTTTAAAAAGGCATAACTCAGATGTTCCCTCATTTGCCCAACTTCATCTAAGTTTATTTTTTTCTTATTTTTCCATCTAAGTTGTGATGTGCAGAAGGGCTTAGATATATCCAGAGTAAGCCACATGCAACATGTTGCTTGATCAATTTTGTAAAAAGGTCTAAGGACAATGACAGTAAGATAAGGGAAGAAAACATGAAGGAACGAAGTCCTAATTATAATACATGCATATTTTTGACAGTAGGGGATGAGTTTTACAGATAAGTTACACACAAAGAAAAGGCAAATAAACTTAACATTCTGTACAAGTTCTTCACTTTGCTGTCATCGTTTGTACAGACTCTTCCTAGTTTACTTGACCATCACCATCAATATCTGCTTCCCTGATGATTTCATCAGCCTCTTCCTCTGTCAGCTTCTCTCCAAGGCCTGTCCTCACATGGAGACGTTGTGCTGCACTGATACGGCCATTGCGTCCTTATCACACACGAGAGCTTCTCTCATTTCTTCCTCACTCTCTGTGCCTCACAATTTTTTTGCCATCATTGTCAGAAATTCAGGGAAGTCAATTGTGCCATTACCTTCAGCATCTACTTCATTAATCATGTCCCGTAACTCTGTTTCTGTGGGGTTCTGCCCAAGAGACCTCATTGCAGGTCCCAATTCTTGTCAAGTAGTGAAAGGGCTTCTTTGAATTCTGCAGTCTGCTCTTCAGTCAGTTGGCCAGCCATGCTGCAAGGGCTTCCAGCTTCGGAGACATGAATACATGACCCCTTGGCTCACTGGCTCCGCTTGGACTAGTCTAGTGAATTTTTTATGATCCCTGATAGTCCAGATATTATCAAGCTCAGTGCTTAATAGCCTGTAACCATTGGGAGATGCTCTCTGAATGAGTAGTGATCAGTGTGATGGCAGTTGTCTCTACTGTCGTTTTTCTTTCAGGCACACCAGCCATGCCCCCCCTCTTTTCCCTGGGGTACCACCAGTGCCGCTGGAACTATGAAGATGAGCAGGATGTGAAGGCAGTGGATGCAGGCTTTGATGAGCATGACATTCCGTATGATGTCATGTGGCTGGACATCGAGCACACTGAGGGCAAGAAGTATTTCACCTGGGACCACAAGAGGTTCGCAAACCCCAGACAGATGCAAGAGCTACTCAGGAGCAAAAAACGTAAGGTAAAAATAAGACAGTGTTCCAGAAACTTCCTAATTACAAAGGTGTGGGGGGGATTACACGAGTGTATATACATGTTCATATGTGTGTGCAGGTGGATGTTTGTGTATGTGCCTGCATGTAGGTGAAGGCCAGAGGTCAGTGTTCAGTGTCATTCTTCACCTTTTTTTTTTTTCATTTGTTCAAGGTAGGGTCTCACACCAGCCCAGGCTGACCTGGAATTCACTCTGTAGTCTCAGGGTGGCCTTGAACTCACGGTGATCCTCCTACCTCTGCCTCCCAAGTGCGCCACTACACCCAGCTTCTTCTTCACCTTTTTTATTGAGAATTTTAATACATGATCATACTGTAATTTGATCCTAATCCCCTCTTGTTGTCCTCTTTCGTCCCCACTCCAGGTCAGCTTGGGCTACAGTGAGACTCTGCTTCAAAAAACAAACAAACAAAACAATGCCAGGCATGGGGGCCCATGTATTTAACCCAGCTGACCTGGAGCTCTCTCTGTATTGCAGGCTGGCCTCACAACAGTCCTCCTACCTCAGCCTCTGGGATTAAGAGTGTGAGCCACCATGTTTGCTTTATGAAGCTTAAAAAAAATTGTGTGTGGGGGGGGGGTGGGCTGGAGAGATGGCTCAGCAGTGAAAGGGACTTTCTTACAAGCCTGCCCACTCCAGTTTGATGCTCTTCAGAGCTGCATAAAGCCAGATGTGAAGTGGCACAGGTGCCTGTAATCACACTGCTGCCATGGCAGTGGAGGTGGTGCCAGGAGAGTCTGGAGGCTCAATGAGCTCAGAGAGAAGAACCTCCCCAAGTAGCACGCACCCACACACACATACCACACATCATACACAGACGTACATGCACACACCAAGAATGAAGGTGGAAAACTTTGCATGTGTATGTATTTGTGATGTGTGTACATATTTGTATGCATACGGCATGGGCATTCACATGTACATATGTGTCCTCAGTCGATCTCCACCTTACTTTTTTTTTCCACCTTATTTTTTTGAGAAGGGTCTTTCTCTGATCCTAGAGCTTGCTGATTTGGCTAGTCTGGCTGGCCAGCAAGCCCTGGGGATTCCCCTGCCTCAGCCTCCCTAGGGCTGGGGTTGCGAGCATGTGCCATCATGCCTAGCATTTTACATGGTTGCTGGGAATCTGAACTTGGGTCCTCGACCCACTGAGCCATCTTCATGAAAAGCTATAGGGTTTTACTGATGTCTAAAATATTTCAATATGAGTCATAGCTGTTTTTGAGTAAAATATCAACTCCAAAATTATAGTGTAGCCGGGCGTGGTGGCGCACGCCTTTAATCCCAGCACTCGGGAGGCAGAGGTAGGAGGATCGCATGAGTTCGAGGCCAGCCTGAGACTACATAGTGAATTCCAGGTCAGCCTGGGCTAGAGTGAAACCTCGAAAAACCAAAAAAAGAAAAACCAAAAAAAAAAAATTATAGTGAAAACATCTAAATGAATATAAGTCTCAGAAAATAAAACTGACAATATCTTTAAAAAAAAAAAAAAAAACCTGACAATATTTTCAAATCTTTCTGTCCTAACAGCTTGTGGTTATCAGTGACCCCCATATCAAGATTGATCCTGACTACCCAATATACACTAAGGCCAAAGAACAGGGCTTCTTTGTGAGGAATCCAGAAGGTGGTGACTTTGAAGGCGTTTGCTGGCCTGGTACAGTATCCCTTGTTCTCACTTGTTCAGTCCCAGTTAATAAAACGGACAAGGTTGTCCACTCTGCTGACCACACTTTAAGCACCTTCAAAGGAGATAGGATATTGCCTTCTTTGGTATCTTTCATAACATTTGGTACACTGAGCAGTGGGTGTATTTATTAGTAAGCCGATGAATGAATGAAATATAAGCTATTTCTCTAAACAAATAGAGATTAAGAAGTAGGGAATAAGAAAAAGGAAGGAGCAGCGGGAAACTGTGGGGATTTCTTTATTCTTTTAGCCCATAGTTTTGACTTCCAGCCTTTCAGAAATGGCCTCAGCTATCTTTGGCAACTATAGGTTTTTGTTTGTTTTGTTTTTGAAGCAAGGGTCTTACTCTAGCCCAGGCTAACCTATAGCTCACTCTTTAGGCTGGTCCTGAACTCACAGTTATCCTGTGTGCAAGGATTCTAGGCATCTGCTACCATGCCTGGCCTAGATTTTTCAATTAAGTTGTTGTTAAAGTGTTAATAATAAACCTCCCAAAGACAAAAGGATATCTCTGTATCATAACCCTATGCAGTGAAGAGAAACCCCATGCCTTCCTTTTATCCCCTTGAACACACTTAACTGTTCCCCTTAGAAACCGAGGGGGTCATTGCAGGGTATCTGCCATCCTTACTTGGGCTATCTCAGGCCACTAGTGAGGTACAAGCTCCATCCCTGGCATTTCCCATGGGCATCTGGTATTGAAAGGTTTAGAGAGTATCCTGGATCAGACAGGTGTGATGGTTTAGGCCTGTAATCTCAGCACTCAAGAGGCTGAGGTAAGAGGCTCTCTGTAAATTTGAGGCTAACCTGGGCTACAGAGTGAGTTCCAAGTCAGCCTGGGCTAGAGTGAGACCATAACTAGGAAGAAAATAAAAAGATTGTCCCTAGAATGCAGCATTCCCATTCTTCTTCTCCTTCTAGCCCAGGCTGACCTGGAATTTCCTAGTAGTTTCAGAGGAGCCTCAAACTCACTGTGATCCTTCCACCTCTGCCTCCTGATTGCTGGGATTAACGGTGCGTTCCACCACGCCCAGCAAGCATTTCCATTCTGCACTTGTAGACCACACCTCTGTGACCTCTCTTTTGCGTTTGATGTAAGGTGCCCATGGATGACCAGATCTCACATCTCATACCTTCTCTACATACATCTTACTATGAGAACCTCCGTTCCTAATAGACTGCGTATTCTTCTGCCTCTACAGGTCTCTCCTCTTACCTAGATTTCACCAATCCCAAGGCCAGAGAATGGTATTCAAGTCTTTTTGCTTTTTCTGTTTATCAGGTTGGTTTTAATTCCTTTTGTTCCTGGTTAACTTGAAGGGATGAAAGAAAAAAGGGATTGCATAGAACTATTCTACTTCCCTGAGTAGCTTTTGGTTTACATGTAAAAGGCAGCACATTACAGACTGTGGTGCCAGATGCACAGAAGCTGGGATCTTTTGTTTGTATGTATGTGTATGAGGTGTGCATGCATGTGCAGATGCCCAGGGGGCACGTGTGTATGTGCTGCATACATGCATGTGTGTGATGGCTAGAGGTCAGGTGTCTTTCTCAATCACTCTCCACCTTACTTTTAAAAAGTTTGAGAGAGAAAGAGAAAAAAATGGTGCATATTGTAGTTATTTTCACATTGCTGGGACAAAACGAGCAAAAAAAAAACCCCACCACACAAAAAGCAGCTGATGGGAGGACAGGGAAGCTTCATGGTGGCAGGAAGAGATGGTAGAGCAGAGGCTGGAAAACGGCAGCAAGAGTGTGAGCTGAGCTCTGGCAAGGGGGAGGTGGCTGCGACATCCCCAAACCCACTCCAGCAGCACACCTCCTCCAGGTAGGTTCCATCGCCCAAAGAGCCACCAGCTGGGGACCAAGCCTTTAAAACACATGAGTTTATGAGGAGCATCTGATTTACATCACCAAGTGTGACTGGCTTTAATATGGGTACTGGGAAATCAAACCCAGGATGGCAGGCTATGAAAGCACCTTTAACTGCTGAGCCATCTCCCCAGCCCTCCACCTTACCTTTTTTAAAAAATACTTATTTTCCAGCACTCAGGAGGCAGAGGTAGGAGGATCACCATGAGTTCAAGGCCACCCTGAGACTACATAGTGAATTCCAGGTCAGCATGGGCTACAGTGAGACCCTACCTCAAAAAAAAAAACAAAAAAATTTATTTTTCATTTGAGAGAGAGAGAGTGAGTGAGAGAGAGAATATGAATATGAATGGGCATCTGCCACTTTAGACTCCAAACACATGTGCCACTTTGTGCATCTGGCTTTACATGGATACTGGGAAATAAAATCTGGTTTGTCAGTCTTTGTAAGCAAGTGCCTTTAACCACTGAGCCATCTCTCCAGCCTCCACCTTACTTTTTGAGAAATCACCACTGAACCTGGGGCTTGCTGATTCAGATAGACAAACTAGCCAGCCAGCCCCAAGGATCCTCCTGTCTCTGCCTCCCCAGCATTGGAATTACAAGTGCACACCACACACTCAGCTTTGTTGTTGTTGTTTTAGGACCTCCTGAGTGCTGAACTAATGGCATATTCCACCATGCCCAGCTAGCTTCTTTAACATAGGTTCTGGGGATCTAAATTCAGGTTGTCATGCTTGCACAGAAAACACTTTACTGACTGATCATCTCCCCAGACCCCAAACATTGTGATTTTTAACTCAGTAATAGTTTTCATGTATGTACATAATGTGTTTTGACCGTTACCCCTCCCATTGCCTTCTTGTGTGCCCCTTCCTCCATCCCTATCTGCTGAACCCCTTCTTTCCAACTAGTTCGTCTTCTATTTTGTGGGACTTGGGGGTGGTTGCCGTCCTCCTTTATCCTTACGGAAATGTTGCCCAGAGCTGTGCAGGTCTTGTGCAGGTAACACCACCCACTGTGAGGCCGTGAATGCACTGCTCCCAGAGTTCTCTGAGCCTTGGAGGGCATAATAACAGGTCCAGCTTAGCAATGGGCACTCAGCAGTCACTTCTTCTTAGCCCTCTAATGAATTTGAGTCTCCCCAGTAGTCACCACCATTTTCAAAAAAGTTGACCTATGTTATAATAGACTATGATATATGGTAGGACAGATTTATTCTATTTCCAATTTACTATGTACATTTTAATATAAAATAGTTTTTGTGGTGGTGGTGGTTTCTCGTTTGTTTTTGTTTTGTTTTTTTCAAGGTAGGGTCTCACTCTAGTCTAGGCTGACCTGGAATTCACTATGTAGTCTCAAGGTGGCCTCAAACAGCAATCCTCCTCCTCTGCCTCCTGAGTGCTGGGATTAGAGACATGTGCCACCACACTCGGCTTTGTAAAACAGTTTCCTATAACCCTCATTTAAAGTTGATATGAAGCCAGGAGTGGTAGCTAACACTTGTAATCTCACTATCTGGTAGGCTGAGACAGAAGTATTGCTGTGTGTTCAAGACCACCCTAGGTGACCGAGTGAAACCCTATCTCAAAAGGAAAAAAAGCCTTTGGCTGGGGATGTAGCTCATGTGGCACGGTGATTCTCTATCGTGAACAAAACCCTGTGTCAAGCACTAGCACCATATAAAATTAGACATGGTGGCACAGCAGGTGAGGCCGAAGGATCGTCATTTCAAGTCATCCTCAGCTACATAGTGAGTTCAAGGCCAGCCTGGGCTATATGAGACCCTGCCTCAAAAAAGAGACAACAAATAAACTACCATGTATAATTTACAGTATAGTGTACTAATTAAGTATTTAAAAATCTGGGGCTGAGAGCGAGACCCTACCTTGAAAAACAAAACAACAACAACAAAAAATCTGGGGCTGTAGACGTGGCTCGGCAGTTAAAGCATGCATGCTTGCAAAAGCCTGATGGCCTGGGTTCCATTCCCTAATACCCATGTAAAGCCAGATGCACAAAGTAGTTGGTACATGGTACATGCATCGGAGTTTGTTTGCAGTGGCAGGAGCTCATGTTGTACCCATTCTCTCTCTCTCTCTCTCTCTCTCTCTCTCTCTCTCTCTCTCTCTCTCTCTCTCTCTCTCCATTTTTTTGGCTTTTCAAGGCAGGGTCTCCCTTTAGTCCAGGCTGACCTAGAATTCACTATGTAGTCTCAGGGTGGCCTTGAACTCATGACCTTGAACTCATGGTAATCCTTTTACCTCTGCTTCCTGAGTGCTGGGATTAAAGGCATGCACCACCACACCTGGCTTCTCTCTACATTTTAAAGAAAAAAAATCTGATAAGATCCACAGAAAGGAGAGGCCATAGTTGAAGAACTGCTTTCAACCAATTATGGTGATGGTGATAATTGTGGTAATGATGGTGGTGGTAATAATCATGGTGACAACCGTGGTGGTGATGATGATGGTGATAATTGTGGTGATGATGGTGGTGATAATCATGTTGCTGCTGCTGATGGTGAAACCATGGTGATGATTAATGATGGTGATAATTGTGGTGGTGATGATGATGGTGATAACTGTTGTGGTGATTGTGGTGATTGGTGATGGTGATACCTAGTACAAATTGAATACAGTTTTCTGTCCTCCAAGCTGAGCTCTTAACCACTACACACAGTTACTGAGCATCCTTTTGAGAATACTAGGGAAATAAAACACCTTAGAGCAGATAGGCAACTACCCCTGGACCAAATACAGCCATACTTGTTCACCTGTTGTCTATGACCGTGGCTGCTTTCACACTCCTGTACCAGAGCAGAATGACTGAAAAGATCTTCTGGCCTGCGAAGTTGGAAGTATTCACTGTTTGGACTCACACACACACACTCACACACTCGCATGGTTGCCAGTCACTGCCCTGAACAGTGCTAAACAAGCACACTGAAAACACTGAATATTTGGGAGCCATTAGCCTTAGCCACAGAAGTTCATTTACTTAGAAATAGTTCACAGTGCCGGGCGTGGTGGCGCATGCCTTTAATCCCAGCACTCAGAGGCAGAGGTAGGAGGATCGCCATGAGTTCAAGGCCACCCTGAGACTACAGAGTGAATTCCAGGTCAGCCTGGACTAGAGCGAGACCCTACCTCAAAAAAAAAAAAAACCAAAAAAAAAAAAGAAGAAGAAAAATAGTTCACAGTGAAGAGTCAAAAGCTGCTCATGCCTAGAGTCCCAGCACTCAGAAAGCTAAGGTAAGAAGATTGCTGTGAGTTTGAGGCCAGCCTGGGCTACGTAGTGAGTTCCAGATCCGCCTGGACTAGAATGAGACCGTGCCCCTCATAAAACAAAATTTAAAAAGTCAAAATAAGACACTAAGCCACCTCTGGGCATTTGAAAGATTATCACATGGTCAAAAGAACTATGTGTTTTGTGGTGTTCTGGAAGGAAGCTCGGCCTCGTGAGGAGAAGTTGCTGTAGTGCGAGGAGCAGGACATTGAGCAACAACGGAACATGCTGTCTGATGCTCCCTGAATGGAGGCCATTCAGTCAGGTCCTGAGACCAGAAAGTGTCGGAGAGGGATTATAACACCAAGCTACTTTAGGGCTCATCTGCCCATCCTTCCTACTCTAGAAAACAGTTCTACAGAGACCACAAACTGACAGGATGCTAACATAATCGTTCGGCGCGTTAGAGGGAAAATAGCCTTGTATGGCGATAACTGCTTTTAGTTAAGGGTTGTAGCAAAGATCGTAGATGCCGGATGATACAGAGCCTGAGCGCAAACACTGATGGATTCTCTGAAGGGATTCTCGAGGAACATCTTAGGGGGAACTTGCTGGGCAATTTATACTTCACAGACAATCATTCATTCTTTCATTCATCAACAAATATTTATTGAAAGCTTTCTGTGGACCAGGTACTGTTGTAGGTGTTTGGAATTTATCACTGAACAAAACAGAATTTCCGTAAGTAAAGTACTTATGTTTAGGGATAGGAAAGAAGAGTGGGTTGAATGCTATGCATGAACACCATACCATCCCTGTGGGAGTATTTTCATGATGAAGATTTACTTCCTAGGGATCTACAGACATCCTCTTCATATGGAACGACATGAATGAGCCTTCGGTCTTCAGGGGGCCAGAGCTCACCATGCAAAAGAATGCCATTCACTATGGCAACTGGGAACACAGGGAAGTTCACAACATCTATGGCTTTTATCAGGTAAGACATATACTCTACCTTTTGTAATAGTTACAGTGTCTCTTCTGACAACTACAGTGAGCACTTAGCTTATAACTAATACAAGACATTTTATAATTTCTCCCTTTATTTGGTTTTCCTTCCATACTAAATTTGGAGATTTTTAAAATATTGTATATGCAGTGGATGCTACTACAAAACTTTTTTGTTTGTTTTTGAGGTCGGGTCTTGCTCTAGCTCAGGCTGACCTGGAATTCACTATGTAGTCTCAGGCTGACCTCGAACTCATTGTGATCCTCCTACCTCTGCCTCCCAAATGCTGGGATTAAAGGTGTGCACCACCACCATGCCTGGCTACTACTATAAAACTTTTATTGACCCAGGTAATACATAAATTTATTAACAAAAGTAATTAAAACTATTTTTAGGGGCTGGAAATATGGCTCAGCAGTTAAGGCACTTGCCTCCAGTGCCTAAGGCTCCTGGTTCAATTCCCCAGGACCCACATATGCCAGACCCACTAGGTGGTGGCCCTGGTGCTCTCTCTCTATCTCTCTTTCTCTCTCTCTCTCTCTCTCTCTCTCTCTCTCTCTCTCTCTCTCTCTCTCTCTGTATCTCTCTACTTGAAAATGAATAAATAAAATATATTTTTTTAAAAATCTATTTTTAAATTTCACAAATACTCAAATTATAGCCAGCCTAACTGGGCATGGTGGCATACATTTATAATCTCAGCAATCAGGAGGCAGAAAGATTGTGAGTTGGAGATCAGCCTGGCTAATATAATGAGTTCCAGGCCAGACTAGGCTATTGAACAAACCCTATCATAAAAAACACCAGGCATGGTGGTGCACGCCTTTAGTCCCAACACTCAGGAGGCAGAGGTAGGAAGAGTGCTATGAGTTCAAGGCCAGCCTGATACTACAGAGCGAGTTCCAGGTTAGCTTGGGCTAGTATGAGACTACCTGGAAAAACCAAATAAAATAAAATAAAAATAAAATCTACAAGTAAATTAAATGGGATAGGAATGAAGAGTGAGAAATGCTATTTTACTGATACCATCTATAATATGTCAGGGGAGCAAAATTTAGAATATAGACATATAGTCTTTGTCTTTTTTGTTTTGTTTTTGTTTTGTTTTGTTTTTCAAGGTAGGGTATTCCTCTTGCCCAGGCTGACCTAGAATTCACTATGAAACCTCAGGGAGGCAGAGGTAGGATTGCCATGAATTTGTGGCCAGCCTGAGACTACATAGAGAATTCCAAGTCTGCCTGTGCCAGAATGGGACCCTACCTCAAAAAAAAAAAAAAGTATATTTGTAAATTATGAAAGCTTTCCTTAATCACTTAGCTTTCACAATAAAGGTGGTAGAATTGTCTTCAATTTGCAATCATATCCAAAGACTTGACTGTCACTAATTTATAGCATGTTTCTTTATTTATTTTTTCTCAAGGCAGGGTCTTCCCCTAGCTCAGGTCAACCTGGAACTCACTCTGTAGCCCCAGACTAGCTTTAAAATCAGGCACTTCTTTTACCTCAGCCTTTCCAATACTGCAGTTAAGGGTATGTGCCACCACACCAACCTCCTTTGTTATTTTTAGACCAACTGTGTGCCTGTGGCCCTTCCACATTGATATTTTCTAATGGAGCTACTGGTTGGATATAACAGTATCAGGCAGTATATGTTTACCTTTCTAACAGCCTCTTGCTGATTGCAAACTGCTTAGTTAGAGAAAAGTGTGTTGCTTTGTTTTATTTTGTGGGGCAGGGTTTCACTCTATAGCCCAGGCTGGCCTAGAACCTTAGCCTCCCAAATGCTTGGGTCATAGACATGAGCCACCTCGCCCAGCATTAGTTAGAGAATTTTCTTATGTAGGCCAGACTTGGTCATTTAACTTCTCTGAATCGATTTTTTTCCACCAGTGAAAATTATTTCAGAGTATTGTATAGATTATAAGAAAAATATTTTAAAATATCTACTAATAGCACCAAGCACCAAATGAATACTAGCTTGTCATCTCCCCTCCCCCACCGCTGCAGTCCTGGAGATTGAACCCAGGGCTTCTCTCAAGCTAAGTAAGTACTCTACCACTGAGCTGTGCCCTCAGCCCTGTGGACTGTGATTTTATTAGTACTTGTTAATCAAAGGAATTTTTCTGGCTGTACTAGGGGAATTTAGGTAGTTTCATTATGTCATTAAAATGATTTGATATTTATTTTAATATTTTCCGTTTCATATTTCCACCAACTATTTAGTTTTTTTTGCATATTAGAAGCCTATTGAGGATGTCAGCATAATACCCTACTCCTGTCATTGCTTTAAAAGTTTTCTCGGGCTAGAGAAATGGCTCAGCAGTTAAAGGTGTCTGTTTGCAAGGCCTGAGGCCCAGGTTCAGTTTCCCAGTGCCTGTGTGGAGCCTGATGCACAGAGTAGTGTGTGCATCTGGAGTTTGTTTGCAGTGGCAAGAGACCCTGGTTGCTCATATTCTGTCTGTCTGTCTGTCTGTCTGTCTCTCTCTCTCTCTCTCTCTCTCTCTCTCTCTCTCTCTCTCTCTTTCTCTCTCCCCTTGCAAAGGAGTAAATAAAGTATTTTAGAAATCTTTCTCTATTGACTTTATAGCAAATGGCTACTGCAGAAGGACTGATTCGGCGATCTAAAGGGAAGGAGAGACCCTTTGTTCTTTCACGTTCTTTCTTTGCCGGATCTCAAAAGTATGGTAAGAAGTGACTCACGTCAGACTGAAAAAGACGAGCTAGCCATCGTCCTCTTTTCACACCATTGTTGATACACTGCCTGCCGTCACCGTGTCCCTCTTCAGTAGTCATGCCTCAGAACTTAGTTATACAGGTGACAGGCCGTGAAGCATATATCTTATTCTAAAAGACAGAGTCAAGAGCTGGGGATGGAGCTCAGTTGGTAGAGTGCTTTCCCTGCATGCACAGTACCTTAGGTTTCATCCCAGGCACCAAGTGAACTGGGCCTGCCTGTAACCCTAGTACTTGGGAGGCTAGAGGGTAAGAAGTTCAAGGCCATCCTTGGCTACATAGTGAATTTGAAGCCAGCCTGGACTACATGATACCCTGCCTCAAAAAACAAACATAAAACAAAACAATAACAAAAAAACATACACGGAATTATGCCTCTAACATATTCCTTCAACCACCTGTTGCACAAAATGGCTTAAAATAGAGCTGGCTGTTACTTGTTATCAGGGCCATCTATAACTGGATCTAGTTTACTAGCTAATGCAGAGCGGCTTCAATTTAGCTACCCTGTGGCAGGAAGGCTATTTTAAGTCTCCTGCCCTTACATAAATAATTGAGCACGTAGGTCCTGGTTTGAAGAATCCAGCTCTTACTGTGTCATGGCCATTTTTAGGCCTCCCACTCTACCCCTGAAAACCAGCACCAGTGGTATTCAACAAAAGGACAAAGTAGTACCACCCCAGTCAGAGATTGGTGCACAGAGAGGCTCATTAGACCACTAGTCCTGGAAACAAAAAGAAAGGGTCTAAATATGTAAGAATAAAGGAAGAATTATTAAAGTATGGTATATCCATAGGCTAAACTATCATGAAGCTATTTAAAGGAGCAAGAGTTCAAGGTCATCCTCAGCTACATAGCAAATTTGAGGCCAGCCTGAGCTACATGAAATCTAGTCTCAAAAAAGTATATACGTATATATATATATATACATATACGTATATGACATTGAATACATGGGATAGTTTGTGGTTTTTCTTCTTCCCCTGTTTCTGTGATCAAAGGTGCTGTGTGGACAGGTGACAACACAGCAGAATGGAGTTACCTGAAAATTTCTATCCCAATGCTACTCACTCTCAGCATCTGTGGGATCTCTTTTTGTGGAGGTAAGATGAGTCCTGTTCGAGTAAGAAGGTATTTTTCTCAAAGCCGGTCACAGATCTCTGCTTGTTAACTGCTTTGGGCAGGGATTGATGTCTGAAAGAGAACATGGGAGGAGGGAGAAAGGGCTCCTTCAAAGCTGCGTCTTGTGTGAAGCCAGGCGGTCAGAGGGGAGCAGTGTGCTTGCTTCCCCCATTGCCTCAGTACTGCCCCCTTAGAGACTTTTAAAACTGATTTCCTTCCAGAAGCATAGCTTCTCTTCTTAAAAGTGGAAAGTTGAAAGAACTGCAGGAGATTTTTCAAATCAGAAGCCTACCTAGGGCTGAGCCTGTAGCTCAGGAGGGCACTTGGGTTTGATGCTCCGCACCACCGCGGGATAATAGCCTTACAGAAATACTTCCTACTTAGCAGGTTTAAAATGCTGTGAGAGAGAGAAGACAGACAGACAGAATGGGCCTGGCAGGGCGTCTAGCCACTTCGTGCATCTGGCTTTACATGGGTACTGGGGAATTAAACACAGGTCATTAGGCTTTTCAGGCAACCTCCTTAGCTGCTGAGCCATCTCTCCAGTCTCCTGTGACATATTTTAACTTTTTTTCTTCTTAAGGTGTGGGGAGATAGATTTAATTAAAGTAAGTGTCTCTGAAGGCTTGCCTTCCCTATATCCTGAGAATTTAATGCAGATGTGAGATAGCAGCATGAAAGGTGCTCAGTGGGACTTGTTTTCTACAGGAAAAGAAACAAGTTAACAACCCTTTAAAATTATTTTATTAGCATACAAAGCATTAGCTTTGATGATGTTGTAATGTTGTATTTTGAACAAATATTGTTTTGTTTCCCTTCCTCCCTTTGTCCCCTTCCCCCCCTCGTGCCCTCCTCCTTTCTGCTTTTGTTTGTCTCATCGCCTTTCCTCTCTCCATGCATAGTCTGTACTCACTCTGACATTCCCCTGTTTACTTATACACAAACATTGAAAATGGGGATCTAGCCCAGCGTGGTAGTGCACACCTTTAATCCCAGCACTCAGGAAGAGGATCGCTGTGAGTTCAAAGCCAGCCTGAGACTACAGAGTGAATTCCAGGTCAGCCTGGGCTAAAACAAGACCCTACCTTGAAAAAACAAAACAATAATAATAAAATAAATATTATAATAAAATAAATAACCAAGAGAAACCTTGTCTCAAACAACCTGGAAAGAAAGGACCAACAACCCTGAGGTTGTCCTCTGACCTCCACACACACTATGGCACACTCCTCCACCCCACACACAACAATAGTAATAATAATAATAAAAGACTGTTCAAAAAGCATTTTGTTAGATCCCCAAATAGGCTAGGTTTTGTAGTGTTTGGTCCCCTATTTGAGGCCATGGGTTTGTCCTGTCATTTTTTTTTTTATTTATTCATTTTCAAGCAGAGAGAGAGAGAGAGAGAGAGAGAGAGAGAGCACCAGGGCCACCACCTTGTGGGTCTGGCTTATGTGGGTCCTGGGGAATTGAACTGGGGCCTTAGGCACTGGAGGCAAGTGCCTCAACCGCTGAGCCATCTCTCCAGCCCTGTCCTGTCATTTTGAGTACGCATACAGAACCTTTCTCAGTTTTCACAGCCTTATTTAACCTGAATGGCTCATTCTTTGAAGCCTGGTCACCTCATTTGGTCTTCGTTTGCTTTAACCAGCTGATGTGGGCGGCTTCATAGGGGATCCAGAGGCAGAGCTGCTGGTGCGCTGGTACCAGGCAGGAGCCTACCAGCCCTTCTTCCGCGGCCATGCTACCATGAACACCAAGCGGCGGGAGCCCTGGCTGTTTGGGGAAGAACACACCCGGCTCATCCGGGAAGCCATCAGAGCGCGATACACCCTCTTGCCCTATCTGTATTCTCTGTTCTACCATGCCCATGTGGCTTCTGAACCTGTTATGAGGTAAAAGAAAGAGGGAGGGAGGGAGGGAGGAGAGAGACAGGCATGATGGCACATGCCTTTAATTCCAGCACTTGGGAGGCAGAAGTAGGAGAATCTCCCTAGAGTTCAAGGCCACCCTGAGACTACATAGTGAATTCCAGGTCAGCCTGGCCTAGAGCAAGACCCTACCTAGAAAAAACAACAAATAAAGAATGAAGGAAAGAAGACAAGGAAGGAGAGAGGGAGAGAAAGAGGGAGGGATGAAGGGAGGAAAGAAAGGGAAGGGAGGGAGAGAAGGAAGAAAGGAAGGAAAGGAAAGCATAGCAATCTAGATTTAGGGGCCCCAGCAACCAGCCTGTAACAGACCCCTCAGTGTTTAGGGACTAGATTCCTACCTAGCGATTTTTAAGAGAAGAGAAGACTTAACCATATGATTAATCAAGTTTCAGGCAACTTGACTTCAACTGTGCACAGGGCGCTAGCTGTTGAAGACCCAGAGGACAAACACTGGATCCCCTACTACTTGTAATTAAAGGTCTTATAGCTACTAAGAGACAGAGATACAAATATTTTAAAGAGAAAGAAAGTGACTTTATATTTGAGTACATTTAGTATTTTAACACATAAGCCTCCTCACATAAAGAATAATTGACCAACCATCTTGGACTTATCTGACCCTTAGGATTGAGCTGTTCTAAGTTTGAGGTGAACATTTTTTCTAGCATGTAAATTCTTTTTTTTTTTTTTTTTTTTTTTTTGGTGTTTCAAGGTAGGGTCTCACTCTAGCCCAGGCTGACCTAGAATTCACTATGTAGTCTCAGGGTGGTCTTGAATTCATGGTGATCCTCCTTCCTCTGCCTCCCGAGTGCTGGGATTAAAGGCATGCGTCACCACACCCTGGCTTACAAAGGTTTTTTAATAAGTTAAAAATCTTTCTGTTATTAAAAAATATTTTGCCGGGCTGGAGAGATGGCTCAGTGGTTAAGAAGACACTTGCCTCCAGTGCCAAGGGCCCTGGGTTCAATTCCCCCATACCCACATATGCCCCTGGTGTGTGTGTTCTCTCTCTCTCTCTCACTCTCTCTCTCTCTCTGTCTTTCTCTCTCTCTCTCTCTCTGCTTGAAAATAAATAAATAAAATATTTTTTTAATTTAATTTTTAAAAATAGCCGGGCGTGGTGGCGCACGCCTTTAATCCCAGCACTCGGGAGGCAGAGGTAGGAGGATCGCCATGAGTTCGAGGCCAGCCTGAGACTAGAGTGAATTCTAGCTCAGCCTGGGCTAGAGTGAGACCCTACCTCGAAAAACCAAAAAAAAAAAAAAAATTTGTTAAAAAAACTCAGCATTTTCTCACCCTGCCCTAAAATGTTGCTAACTAGAAAAGAAGGAAAGTGTGTGTATTCATCTAAATAAGTAATAATCAGGTGACGCATGAACAGCAGTGACAGCAAGAAAAACATGGCACAGAATTGTCATCATAGTAAAATGTGATTTTCACAATATTTAACTGACTTTTCACCAAGGCATTAGACATTTAGACTTGAGTAAAGTTACCGTCCGGCCTGTTAGATACTCAATAATCAGGATCAATAATACTGTTGATACTCAATAATCAGAAGGAAAAATGACTAACAGAGTCCTCAATATTTCATTAGAACATTGAAGTTAATAGGAAATGCTTTCTTTTTTAAAAATATTTTATTCATTTTCAAGCAGAGAGAAAGAGAGAGAGGGAGAAAGAGGGAGAGCACCAGGGCCACCACCTTGTGGTTCTGGCTTATGTGGGTCCTGGGGAATTGAACCCGGGGCCTTAGGCACTAGAGGCAAGTGCCTTAACCGCTGAGCCATCTCTCCAGCCCGGAAACACTTTCACATAATAAAATATAAAGTAACCGCAGTGATTGTTCATAAACTCTTGAATAATGAAATGGGAGCTTGGCTCTTTAGTGCTTTCCAGTGTTCTTTCAATAGTTATAAAACTAAAACGATAAAATTGATAAAACCTCTAAGAAGATACAACAGAATATATAATGATATTAAAATGTGAATTCTTTTTCTTTTCCCAGGCCTCTGTGGGTAGAATTTCCTGATGAATTAGAGACTTTTGATGTGGAAGATGAATACATGCTGGGTAAGCATTTATAGATGGATTAGAGCTATGATAAATACTGAGCTGTGTCTTGATTATATTTTCTAGTATGAGAAAATCCTAAGCCCAAGAAAGACAAACAATAAAAATAAAAGAAATTCCTTCACCAGATTTTTAATATATTAATGGGTCATAGCTCTATTCTTTTGTGTTGTAAACCAATGTTCTTACCAACTTCAAGTAAGTCCTTCATGGTGGTGGCTGTAGTTGGGGATTTTTGCTTGAGACCCACACCACTCAGCCTGTGAGATCACTCCAGGGAAAGGAAGTAGGGAAAAGTAGATCAGATGGCTAAAGAACCAGAAGAGTTTATTTCATGTGCAATGGTAGCCTCTTTTTATTTTCTTTTGTGACAGGGCCTCACTATGTAGCCCAGTTTGTCCTCAGACTGTGACCCTCCTATACTAGCCTCCAGAGTGCTGGAATACAGATATGGACCACCACACCTAGCTAAGGCTTCTTCTTTTAAAAAATATTTTATTTATTTATTTGCAAGCAGAGAACTACAGACACAGAAAGAGAGAGACAGCATGGGCATGCCAGGGCCTCTAGCCACTGCAAACAACCTCCAGATTCATGTGCCACTTTGTTTACCTGGCCTTACATGGATGCTGGCGAATTGAACCCAGGTTGTTAAGCTTTGCAGGCAAACACCTCAACTGCTGAGCCATCTCTCCAGCCCATGGCTTCTTCTTTAATGAGGCTTAACCATAAAATCTAAAATATGTATGTTTATCATTTTTGGAATAGGGTTCAAAAAGTAAGAGTCACCCAAAGAATGAATTCCATTCTAAATAGTGGAAACTTCCAAATGTAAATAAGTAAATAAGAAGAACCCTCATGCTCGGGATATAATTCAGTGGTATTGTTTTGGCATAGCATACACAGGCCCTGGGTTCAGTCCCCAACACATTAGGACTCAGCTTAATAGGTACTGCCTTGGAGAAACTCCCTCCTCATTTCTTGCTTGTACTGTAAAGTCAATCCCCCTATTACATAACTCAGTTTATTTTGTACTGTTGTCTCTTTGTGTCATTGTTTTAACTCTGGTTAATGTTCACATGGCGGGGGGCGCAGTGTGTATGGTGCACTGGTGGAGGCATGGTGCACTCACCTGTAGTGGGGTGCACCACTCTCGCGCTCTTCCCCTCTTATTGATCCTGGAGTTTGCCTTTTTCTTTTCTTTTTTCACGCCTTGGTGAATCTCACATCTCCTCCTTCCTACGGACCAGGCTTATAGGCACGTGTGGCCATGCCCAGCTATTGATGTAGGTCCTGAGAATCAAACTTGAGCCGTCTCTTAGGACCTCGTGCTTGCACAGGAAGTGCTCTGAACCACTGAGTCATCTCCCCAGCCTGTAATTTTTTATTTTATTTTATTTTATTTTATTTTGGTTTTTCAGGCTACCCTGAGACTACATAGTGAATTCTAGGTCAGCCTGGGCTAGAGCAAAACCTTACCTTAAAAACACACAAAAAAGTGAATTTATAAGTAGATGCATTTTATGTGTGGTGCCAAGATGAAAGCGAAATTCATAGCTCAGACTATCTGTAAGGGAATTACAACCTTCATAAAAATAATTGCCCAAGCAAAAGGGCCTAAGTAACCACAGCACACACTTGTGGATAACAGTCATGGGCTCGCTATAACCAACATCCCTCAGAAAACAATGAAGAGCTTACAAGGACTGCCACGGTCCTTTCAGGTGACTGACACACTCAGAGTCATGCCCAAAACGAGACTGTGTAGCAAAGCACAGCGGCTCACATCTTTAATCCCCGAACTCAAGGCAGGGTTAGACCTTCTAGCCCGCCTAAGATACATAGCAAGATACATTCCTTTGTTTCAAAAAAGGAAAACAGGGCTGGGAAGATGGCTCAGTAGTTAAGGTGCTTGCTTGCTTGCAAAGACTACCAGGTCAGGTTCAGTTCCCCAGTACCCATAATAAAGCCAGATGTACAAAGTGGTGCGTGTGTCTGGTGTTCATTTGCAGTGCCAGGAGGCCCTGACATACTGATTCATTCTCTCTTTCTCACTGTCCTCACAAGTAAATTTTAAAAATATTGAAAACAGCCTTGTATATAAGGCTGTAACATGCAGTGCCAGAGTCCTTTCCCGTAGCCCTAGGAAAGGCTGTGTCATGGTGGATTTAATTCTACCACCATTTGAGCCACTGTCCTTTATCCAACAGCGCATCTCTGGCCAATCACTGCTTCAGCTCACCACAGTCTGCCTGACAGAAGTTCACAGTCTAGCGATCTGCAAACCAGTGCCCAGTGAGTGAAAGGGTGTTTTCACGTTTCCTAAAATGTTACTCAATTTTACTTTTCCTCTGTTTTTTAGGAAGTGCTTTATTGGCTCATCCGGTCACAGAACCAAAAGCCACCATGGTTGATGTATTTCTGCCAGGATCCAATGACGTAAGAGCAACAACAGGCAGCCACCCATCTCCTGTCTCTAGCTCCCATCTCTTCATTTCTTTCACGAGAAAGATTTCTTCATTATGACTTGTCATTTCATACCAAATGACTAGCAACTGGCGTTCTGTCTAAGTCTCGGAAGTTGACAAATTATTAGAGATGAACAGGTGACAAGGAGGATCAGAATGTTTTGCACTGATTTTGTTGTGCACATGCTGTGCGCTATGGAAGTGAGGACAACTTAGGGTCCAGGAAATGCTCCTGTTTCTAGCTTCTAGCTTTTATTTATTTATTTTTATTTTTTACTTTTCTGGCTGTTATTTTTATTCTCTTCATTAATTTGGATTTCTGAAGCTAAGGGCTTTTTACAAGAGAGCAATTAAATTCAGCAACAGTTAACTAGAGGGTCCTGTTGAATATGTGTGCTAAGAACTCCTCAGGTGTTTCTAGCAAAGCAGTAGGCTTCCTTTCAGAGGCCTGGCCCCTCCCAATTTAGCTAAGAGTTTTCACAGATGATCTGTAATCCCTGAAAGCACCTTCAGCACCTTCAACACCTTTTTCCAGAGTGTTTGATGAGTGTTCCTCTTGCTTTATTGCTACAAACCCTGGGTACAAGAGCCAAGCTGTCTCTTGCCAGACCCAGCCCTGTAGCTCAGCTGGCCAGCTAGTCTGCCGAACCACCCTGTCACTTCCTGTCACTCTTCATCAGCTTTCGGCCCATCCCCCTCTCCGTGTTTGGCCTTGAGTGTCTCCTCAGTGATGCCTTCTCTCACAAACCACTCCTGCTGCCCTGGGTGCTGTCAGCCCTTCTCTAGCCTTTTCCTCCACGGAACTTGCTGCCTCCTGCCGGTCTATGTGTGTACTTCCATACCTGTTTGGAATATTCATAACTCATGCTAGAGTCTGTTTGCATCCTTGCACCTAGGGTACCCGGAACAGACTTGGCCCTCAGCCAGCTGAGGAGTTCCCGACAGCTCTTGGTCTGGCCGGCATGGTGTTATATACTATTTTCACCTGTCCTGGGTTATGAAACCAAGGCACCCATCTCTCTCATTCTCTCTCTCTTTCTCTCCCTCCCTCTCTTACCACTCCTCCCACTCTCTCTATTTTTGTATGGTTGGGTTTTCTTTTGCAGAACTTCAAATTGAAGCACTCAACTACTAAGTTATAATCCCAGACTCTCGTTTGTAATTAGTTCTGGAAATGGTAGACAGGAAACCTACAAGCCTTGTTTAAATCAGCTTCTCACAGTCCCCCTCACTAACTCTTTATCGAAAACTATTCAAATTCTAGAGAAAGAGAAAGCTAGATACAGATATGCAAGAAAAGAAAGCGGGCTGAGGAGATGGATGAGTGGTTACAGATAGTTGCTTGCAAAGCCTGACAGCCTTGGTTTGATTCCCCAATACTCATGTAAAGTCAGATGCACAGAGCAGCACCCATATCTGGGGTAGGGGCACAAGGCCCAGACACAAACTCTTTTCTTTGTCTCCCTCCCTCATACACACATGCACAATACACACACATCAATAAAAAAAGAAAAAGAAAGCTAAGTATCCCTTGTCAATGCAGACATATAAATCTTTGACAGAATATTAGCAAATTAAACCCAACCAAAAATAACATATCACTGGGGGGAGGGGCAGCATTTTCTGCAGTGGTGTAACCACTGGAAAGTTAAATAATCCCCGCCCCCATGCTCATGCGGGCCACCGTAATTAAACTCAGTAGGTTTCTTCCCCCTTCAAAGTAGAAGAGAGACTAGGGCTGGTGGAGAGGAAGAAGGCTCAGTGGAACGGGGACAAGAGGAGGTCATGGGAGGGGATTATGCTCACAAAACATTATATGAACACATAAAAGTTGCAATAAAACTAGTAATTATGGAAGTTGTCAATAAAAATAGGGCCTGGGAGATGGCTCAGTGGGTACGAGCACTCTGCCCACGAGCATGAAGACCACCCGAGTTTGGTTCTCAGCACCCATGTAAAAGTCTGGATGTAACCCCACTCCTGAGGGCAGCAGAGACAGCAATCACTGGCGCTCACAGCTCCAGGCTCTGTCTGAAGGAAATAAGGTGGAGGAATGATAGACAGGAGGAAACCTGGTGTTCTCTGGCCACTGCACACACACACACACACACACACACACACACACACACACACCACACAGGGCGTGCCACGTGCAACACCACACAAACATGCATGCCAAAACAATGACAAAAAAACACATCATGACTGCAGTGCACTTGACCCTCTTAAGAGCTCACTGTGGCAGGTGAGGGACAAGTGGACGAGTCTCCTTCAAAGCTGCACAATGCCAGCTCCATAGAAAGAATGTGATAATCCAGGAAGTGAGCCTGTCCCAGAGACTCCGCTGTCTCCTGGAAGAGAGCACACGCTGCTGCTTCTGGGGGTGTCCTAAGGATTTATTCCTACAGTTACTTTGAAGACTTTTTTTTGGTAATTCAGCAATTAACTCCTTTGAATCATTTTTCTGCACTATACTATTAAAAAGTGATACTATATTAGTAATCCAAGTCTCTGTTTTCCTCCCAGCTCTCTTTCTTCTCTGATGCTCATCTTTCTTCTGTCTCTTTGTGGTCTGTTTGTTTGCAATGTGCTTTTCTTTTTTATTTTATGCAAGGCAGTGTCTCACTCTAGCCCAGGCTGACCTGAAACTCACTTTGTAGCCCTAAGCTGGCTCCAAACTCAGGGCATTTCTCCTACCTCAGCCTCCTAAGTGTTAGGACTAGAGGCGTGCACCACCATGCCTGGCTGCAAAATGCACTTTTCTTGGATGGTTTATTATTTATTTATTTATTTATTTATTTATTTATTTATTTACAAGGAGGGAGAAAGAGAGAGAGAATGGACACCAGCCACTGCAAAAGAACTCCAGATGCATGTGCCACTTTGTGCATCTAGCTTTACATGGGTACCAAAGGATAGAACCCAGGTTTTTAGTCTTTGCAGGCAAGCACCTCAACCATTGGAGTCATCTCTACAGCCCCACCCAACATTTATTGTAAAGATCTTATTCTTTATTATTTTTTAAATTTTATTTATATATGAGAGAGAGAGAGAGAACGTGCCAGGGCCTCTTGTGCATCTGGCTTTACATGGGCACTGGGGAATTGAACTTGGGTCCTTCTGCATTGCAGGCAAACGTCTTAACCACTTCAGCCCTCTTTAATATTTTTTTATTTATTGAATTTGAGAGAGTACGTGTGAGAGAAAGAGGCAGACAGAGAGAGCGAGAGAGAATGGGAGCACCAAGCCTTCCAGCCACTGCAAAACAAACTCCAGATACATGCGGCACCTTGTGCATCTGGCTTTATGTGGGTCCTGGGGAATCGAACTCTGTTTTGTAGGCGAATGCCTTAACCACTAAGCCACCTCTCCAGCCCTCTACCCAACATTTTTAAATTATACGTATTTTAGCTTTCCTTTTTTCCTAAGGACTTGGGGGAAAGTGTTATTACCTGGTGAGAATACACCCTCAAGGAGTGAGTGCAGGCTTCGTGAAAGAGCCTGCTCATGTACTCTAAACTACTTTCCAGATCTGGTACGACTTGAAGACCTTCGCCCACTGGGAAGGAGGACGCACTGTGAAGATTCCAGTAGCACTGGATACTGTGAGCTATCTTCATACTGTTAGTTTGATCTGTTCAGCTATATTAATGTGCTCAGAGTGCAGTAATAAAATGCTACAGGCTAGAAGTTTTAAACAGCAGAAAGATTTTTTTTCCACAGCATTGAAAGCAGAAATCTTAAATCAGAGTGCCAGCTGATTCAGTCCCTCCTGAAGGACTTCTTTCCATGTAGACGATTATTTTCTTGAGAGAGGGCTTGGGGAGGCAAGGAGGGAGAGAAACATGAGTATACAGGTGTTCTTTTTTGTTGTTGTTCTTTTTTTTGGTTTTTTGGTTTTTGGAGGTAGGGTCTCACTCTAGCCCAGGCTGACCTGGAATTCACAATGTAGTCTCAGGCTGGCCTTGAACTCATGGTAATCCTACCTCTGCCTCCCAAGTTCTGAGATCAAAGGCGTGTGCCACCACGCCCGGCTATAGGTGTTCTTTTTACATAACTTTTTAAAAAATATTTTTAGTTATTTGCAAGCAGAGAGAGATTAGGGAGGAGACAGAGACAGGGCACAGAAGAATGACAGATGCAAAGGAGCTGCAGATGCATGCAACACTGGGCATCTGGCTTTATGTGGGCACTGGCAAATCAAACCCAGGTCGTTAGCCTTAACCACTTAGCTATCTCTCCAGCTGAAATTATTTATTTATGAGAGAGAATTCAGAGAAAGAAGCAGATAGAGATTGGGCACAGCAGGGCCTCCAGCCACTGTAAGCAAACTCCAGATGCATGCACCACTTTGTGCATCTGGCTCTACGTGCTAACAAGATAACTGAACCCTGGTTTTTAGGCTTTGCAGGCAAGAGCCTTAACCACTGAGCAATCCCTCCAGCCCCTCCCCAACAATTTTAAAATTACACTTAGCTTTCTTTTTTCTAAGAAATTGGCAGAAAGTTTTATAACAGGGTGAAAATATACCCTCAAGGAGTAAGTGCAGGCTTCTAGAGAGAGATTGCTCATATGCCATTACCTCATAAACTCATACGCACTAAGTGGTGCATGCATCTGGAGTTTGTTTGCAGTGACTGGAGGCCTTGGTGTGCTCATTCTCTCTGACTGTCTCTCTTCTCTCTATCTCTGCTGGCAAATAAATACAAAAAAATTTTAAGAATGTGGATCTCATTGGGTGAAATATTGAGAAATTCTACTTTGCTATTTCTTCATCTGAACGCATTCCCTGAAAGTGCTGCTGTTACAGATCCCAGTGTTTCAGCGAGGTGGAAGTGTGATACCAATGAAGACAACTGTGGGAAAGTCCACAGGCTGGATGACCAGCTCCCCGTATGGACTCCAGGTTGCTCTCAGCACCAAGGTATTTGGAAAACCAGTTATCCTTTCTGTCTCTTTGCAGTGGTAGCCTTTTGGAGGTGTGACATCATAGAAAGGTCGTGAAGCTCATCTGTGAAGCTGGTGCACTTAATGTTTACCTAGACATCAAGCTGGGAATCATTCCTCCATCATCTAGCTACTCGAACTTCTTCTTGTCTGTTTGTTTTGGTTTTTTAAGGTAGGGTCGGTCTCGCTCTATCCCAGGCTGACCTGGAATTCACTCTGTAGTCTCAGGCTGGCCTCAAACTCACGGCGATCCTCCTACCTCTGCCTCCCGAGTGCTGGGATTAAAGGGGTGCACCACTACACCTGGCAACTCTGACTTCTTGACACTGTTCTTCAGGAACTCTAAGATCTGGAAGTGATGGCAGTGCCTTTCCTGGGAGCATCCCTGCCAGCACTCTTCGGGCTGGCATCAGCTGCTTCTGAGTCCATGAGACCATAGGCAGCCTTCCCTGTGGGTCAGCCCTGAGACTGAGTCTCCTACAAAGGGGAACTATAAAAACGTGTTTATATACTCTGTGGGAGGGGGAGGCTCAAGCAAGTGTAATCTCCTCCAGAGACGCCTGGAGATCCAGATATGAGAGGAAGATGATGAAGCCTGTAGCAGAGTTCTCTCTTCACCATTTACCCAAACAAAGTCTTGCCCTGATTATAGTAATATTTATTCTTAATCACAAAGTAAACTGTGTCTTTATTCTCTATTTCTTTTTTTCTTTCTTTTTTTTTTTTTTTTTTTTTTTTTTTTTTTTTTTTTTTTTTTTTTTTTTTTTTTTTTTTTTTTTTTTTTTTTTTTTTTTTTTTTTTTTTTTTTTTTTTTTTTTTTTTTTTTTGGTTTTTCGAGGTAGGGTCTCCCTCTAGCCCAGGCTGACCTGGAATTCACTCTGTAGTCTCAGGGTAGCCTCGAACTCACAGCGATCCTCCTACCTCTGCCTCCCAAGTGTTGGGATTAAAGGCGTGTGCCACCACGCCCCCAACATCACTTTCATCCTGTGAACTTTTTTATCATTCTGGAATACTATTTTCAAGGAAGTCATTTACATGACTGATCATACTTCATGGTTCTCTCATGTAACTTCCCTACTCATTTCATTAGTATAAGAGTGATTGGGTATCAGGCACGTAAGGAATTCATGTGTTGCTTGGTGCAGCTTGAATACTAAGCTTTTGTTCAACATGTTCACAGATTTTTAAGTTTTGCTGTTTCCCTTTAGGGGCTGACATTGTTTTTCTGTAACACGGCTACCTAAGCAGATTCTCTGTGGTTGGCTCTCCAGGATTCCGCTGAGGGAGAATTATATCTTGATGACGGGCATTCATTCCAGTACTTCCACCAGAAGCAGTTCTTACACCGCAAGTTTTTATTCTGTTCCAGTGTTTTGATCAATAGGTAAGCCAAGGCAGCTGTAAGTTTTTATAAATGATGCCTCCCTTTGGCATCCTCCTGTCAGTGGACAGGCTTGTGGTGTAAGTTACTGTTGACATGAATGAAGGATGAAGGTCATTTGTGGAGTATTTTTCAATCACCACCTGCCTGAAAAATGAAAATGATTCAAGTTAAGTACCCACTATTCTCATTCAGTCTTCCACACACCAGTTCACTCCATGTCTGAGTTCCTACAGCTTCATTTTAATATCTAAGTCACAGTATGTCTTTTTGTATTGATCTTTTATATTTTATCTATTTAAGAGAGAAAAAGAGGAAAATAAAGAGAGAGACAGAGAATTGGCACACCAGGGCCTCCAGCCACTGCAAATGAACTCCAGATGCATGCACCACTTTGTGCAGCTGGCTTTACATGGGTGCTTGGGAATCAAACCCGGGTCCTTAGGCTTTATAGGCAGGCGCCTTAACCACTATGCTATCTCTCCAACCCTGTTTTTTGTTTCTTATACATTATATTAATTGTGTCTTTTGTGTCCTCCAGTGACTTCACTCCAAATGGCTTTAGGGAGATTGGTTTAGCCCTGTTACCCAGTCCTGGGCACACAGAATCCTTTCTTCTCGTGTCTTCGTCCTGCTACACATGATTCCCCTACAGACCATGAGTCCACGGGAACAAGAGGGCCAGGAACCAATTCAAACCCTTTCCCTCTCCTACTTTCTATTCCAGCTGTGCTGATGAGAGGGGGGATTACCCCAGCAAATGTGTGGTAGAGAAGATCTTGATCCTAGGCCTCAGAAAGAAGCCGGTCTCTGTGACCACCCACTCGTCTGGTAAGCAGACCGTTCGCTCTTACCTGAGTGCTTGCTTTTGTCAACACAGAAGTGTCTGGAGTAAGAGATGGTCAGTTCCCAAGCTGTCATAACATGCCTAGCCCAAGCAGTCTCTGCACTGTTGGTAGAGGTCAAGTAGAGGTCAAGTTCTAGTCTCTAGAATGAACAAAACCATTCTGCTTGTCTTCATGAATGAGTTTCTTGCTTACAGTTAATATTTTCTGAGAGAAATTACTGGACCCTTGAAATAATATTGAGTCTTTTAAGCTCTAGATATCCAAGCCATAGAGAATTCTTTTCCATGGTTGTGGAATTTCTGAGAGGGCGTGGGGTGGGAATTGTGCTCGTCCTGACCTACTGAATTTCTTGGACAAATCACTTTGTTCCTTATAATTTCTTGCCAACTAGTGTTGTACTCACACAATGAAATTTTCATGTTCTAAAACTTGCAGTTTCATGAATGAAGGACTATAGGATTCTCCTAAATCAGGTGCAAGATTAAAAATCAATTCCCTTTCAGGCACGCCTCACACTTTCCCTCTTCTATCACCTTGCTATTTAGATGGTGAAGACCAGCCTGTGGCATTTACATATTGTGCCAAAACATCCACCTTGAACCTGGAGGCGCTTTCTCTGGCTATTGGTGCTGACTGGGAAGTGCACATTAAATGAGAAAGAAATGCCAGGCGATGTGATGTGCAGGGAGCGGCCTGCACTCTTGACCTTCTCCTTGGCTACTGCTGCCATCTTCATTCGTCTCTAGTAGATTTCAGATTGAAGACTTCGGCCGGGTATGGTGGCCCACACTTGTAATCCTAGTGCTTGGGAAGCTGACGCAGAAGAATCAAGAGTTCAAGGCCAGGGCTGGAGGGATGGCTCAGCGGTTAAGGCACTTGCCTCCAGTGCCTAAGGCCCCGGGTTCAATTCCCCAGGAACCACATATGCCAGACCCACAAGGTGGTGGCCCTGGTGCTCTCTCCCCCTCTCTCTCTATCTCTGTATTTCTCTGCTTGAAAAATGAATAAATAAAATATTTTTTAAAAATAAAAAAATGTGCCGGGCATGGTGGCGCACTTCTTTAATCCCAGCACTTGGGAGGCAGAGGTAGGAGGATCGCCTTGAGTTCAAGGCCACCCCTGAGACTACATAGTGAATTCCAGGTCAGCCTGGGCTAGAGCGAGACCCTACCTCGAAAAACCAAAAAATAAAATAAAATAAAGAGTTCAAGGCCAGCCTGAGCTACATAGCAAGACCTTATCCCAAAATTTTTTTAAATGCAAAAAAATAAAAATAAAAATTTTTTTAAATGCTTTAGATTTTACACTTCAAGATGTATTATTGATACTCTGTGCAAATATCACCCTTTCTCGGACCCACAAAGCCCTGAGACATGGGTAGAGTTTGGAAGTTTCTTCCCTCTTGGCCATGGCTGTGGGTCCCAGCGAGTGACCTCCCCTCAAGAAAGGCCAGTCTGGCCGGGCATGGTGGCGCACACCTAAAGAATCCCAGCACTTGGGAAGCAGAGGTAGGAGGATCGCCGTGAGTTTGAGGCCACCCTGAGACTACAAAGTGAATTCCAGGTCAGCCTGGGCTAGAGCGAGACCCTACCTGGGGGTAGGGGGAAGAAAGCCAGTCTGCTGGGCTTGCCTCAGGACATGCAGCATAACCAATGGCTGAAGCATCAGAGTTGCCCAAGGCCGGTCTCCCAGTAGATGGCAGTGGCTGGCACCCCTCTCCACGGGCACAGCATAGGCTGAAGCTGCATAGTTATTCAGCCCTAGAGATTGATGAGGGGGACAAAGGATTAGTTTCTCTTTCATGCTTTTCAGATTCAAAAGTTCAAATTAATCTTCAAATTCAAGTTTCCTTGTTTTAATTATATTTTTGTATTTATTTATTTATTTGGGAGAGAAAGAGGCAGACAGAGAATGGGCACACCAGGGCCTCCAGACACATGCACCACCTTGTGCATCTGGCTTTACATGGGTATTGGGGAATCGAACTCAGGTCCTTCTGCTTTACAGGCAAACGCCTTAACCGCTAAACCATCTCTCCAGCACTTAATTGTATTTTTAAAAATACTTTTATTTCGGCCGGGCGTGGTGGTGCACGCCTTTAATCCCAACACTCGGGAGGCAGAGGTAGGAGGATCACCATGAGTTCAAGGCCACCCTGAGACTCCATAGTTGTCATGGTTTGATCCAGGTGTCCCCCACAATCAAATGAATGTGTTCTGATAGATCGATCCTCAGCTGATGGCAATTCGGGATTTAGAACCTCAGTAGAGCTGTGTTGTTGGGGACGGGCTTATGGGGGTTATAAGCCAGCTTCCCCTTGCCAGTGTTTGGCACACCTTCCTGCCGCTGTTTGCAGTGCTGTGGCAGAGGTGATGTCCAGCCCTCTGCTCATGCCATCGTTTTCCCTGACAGGATGGAGTCTCCCCTCGAGTCCGTAAGCCAAATAAACCCATTCCTCCACAAGCCGCCTTTGCTTGGGTTCTTTCTGCGCAGCAACTAGAAAGCTGACTGCAACAATAGTGAATTCCAGGTCAGCCTGAGGTAGAGCGAGACCCTACCTTGAAAACCAAAAAAAAAATTTTTATTTCCTCAGCCTTACACCAGGGGCTTCTTGCCTGTAGAGTGCCCTGGCATTGCCTGAGGATAAAGGAAACAAGCACAGCTCCCTCCCCAGCAAGATTCCACTTTCTTGTGGGGCCTACAGACTGGGCTGACAGGAAAAATATATATATGTATTTGCAAGCAGAAAGAAAGAGAAGAGAGAGAGAGAATGGGTTTCTAGGGACTCCAACTTTACGTGGGTACTGGGGACTTGAACCCAGGTTGTTGGGCTTTGCAGGCAAGTACTTGAAGGGCTGGGACATCTCTCTAGCCCCTGATTGTATTTTATTAACTAGTATCTACTAGCCAAAGAATACAACATGAATCGTTAGCAGGAGTGAAGCCGGTGCCCATGGCCCAGGGCTGGGCTAGTCCAGGACAATGATGAGTGCTTGCCTTGGGCACAGCACAGCCAGTAACCAAAATAAGAAGTATTCTAGTGCACTACTTTTAACAATCAAAATTAGGGGGCTTGGGGATTTAGCTCAGTGGATGAACGCTTGCCTAGCAAGCACAAGGCCCTGGGTTCAGTCCTCAGCACCGCAAAAAAAAAAAAAAAAAATCAAAATTAGGGGCTGGAGAGATGGCTTAGAGCTTGCAAAGCATGACAGCCTGACTTCAGTTTCCCAGGATCCACATAAAGCCAGACGTATAAAGTGGTGTGTGGATCTGGGATTAGTTTGCCGTGGCAAGAGGCCCTGGTGCACCCCTTCTCACCCCCACACACTCGCTTCTGCCTCTCTCTCTCTGCTTATAAATAAATTAATTTTTTTAATCAAAATCAGCCCCAAAAACATACTGAACAAAATACCTAAATAAATATTTACAAAATACTGAAAATTTAAATAAAGACAAGCTCCAAATTGCTGACTTTTCTTTTTGCCTTAGCATGACTCCAGGAAGGCTTGGCGTGGGGAGTTACACTACGATGTCCCGCTCTGAGGCTCTCTCTGCTGTCTCCCCAGCAGCTGTTCCTCCGCACTGCTATGTCACCCCATGCCTTCCACGTCTTCGCACGGCTTCCGGGCCCAGCCCATACCCCAGCTTCTCATGAAGCCTTTCAGACCACCCTATGCCTCAACTCCTGACCCTTCTCTGAAATGTACCTACTTTGCATTCTCAGGGACGTGCCTTGGTGTGACAAGTGTGACTTTCCCTACGAGAGTGTGTTCCTTAAGATCCTGTCATATTTCTCTTCTATCCAATATGGCACCATTCCATGACTATCCGTGACTGTTGACTGATTTGATGAAAAGTAAGAAGTGAGGGGCTGGGAGGATGGCTCAGTGGTAAAGGCACTCATTTGCAAAGCCTGCTAGCCAGGGTTCAATTCCCCAGTCCGCACGTAAAGCCAGATGCACAGTGGCAAGAGACCCTGGTGTGCCCGCCCACCTACTCACTCACACTTTCTCTCAAATAAATGAATAAAAATATTTTAAGTGAGGCCGGGCGTGGTGGTGCACGCCTTTAATCCCAGCACTCGGGAGGCAGAGGTAGGAGGGTTGCTGTGAGTTCAAGGCCACCCTGAGACTACATAGTGAATTCCAGGTCCGCCTGGACTAGAGCGAGACCCTACCTCAAAAAAACAAAAAAAATATATATTTTTTTAAGTGAAAATTAATGTGTTTGTTTCTGATTTATTTTTCTGACACAGGCTCTTCTCAAACTGAGTGTGCATTATTCATTTCCTCATGGACACATTTCATTATATCAGTCAAGCGTGGTGGCGCACGCCTTTAAGAATCCCAGCACTCGGGAGGCAGAGGTAGGAGGATCACCGTGAGTTTGAGGCCACCCTGAGACTACATAGTGAATTCCAGGTCAGCCTGGGCTAGAGCGAGACCCTATCTCGAAAAACCAAAAAAAAAAAAAAAAAAAGACAGTTTGAACAGAGGTACCTGTGTGGGTGAATAAAGTTGCACCCAGAAGCCACTGGGTTGTTTTATCTAATTTTGAAACATTTTATTTTGGACAACTTCATACATATAATGTATTCGACTATATTCCCTCCCACTAAACCCCTTCTTCCTGGCTAATCCCCTTATTTCATTCCTTTTGTGTGTTTGACCCACCGAGTTAAGTTGGGGTGCTTACATGAGTGGGGTTTTATGTGCTAGACTATGGACAGCTTAGCAGGGCCATACTACTAAGGAGCCTGGCTCCCTCCCCAGCAGCCATTAGCTGCCAATAGCTATTCTAGAACAGCTGGGGGGTCATGGGCCCCTCCATCCATAATGGAATGTTGGTAGGTCAGTCTTGTACAGGAAACCACAGCTGTTGTGAGTTCATGAGTGTAATGAGCATGTTGTGGCCAGAAGACAGCGTTCTATGGCACGCCTCCCCATCATCTGGCTCTCAAGGAAGCCATGGGTTATTAAACAAAAGCCCAGTGCCAGAGGTAGACTGCCTCCCTATGAACTTGGTCAGAGAGGTTCCTGAGATCCTCAGAATAATACAGCCAACTGCCACTGCCTTTAGTTGCCCGCCAGAACTGTATGGTAAGATGCCTCACAATTTAGTCGCAGGACATAGAGAAGTCAAGCTTTAACTAGATTGGAAGTTTCCACCCTGCTGGCTGAGCCCTCTTTGTGGCAAAAGATGCCGTGTAGACTCTGGGGGTGGGGGGATGGGCATCAACAGTGTTTCTCAGCTGTGAACCCTGTGTGCAACAATACTGACTGTCCAAGGAAGATGTATGAGCCCACTGGTGCCTGTCATGGGGGTACAAGGCTGCCAGATTGGATTTGATACCCACTCCACAGGAGAGAATTCACATCCCATATTGTAAACCCAACCAGAAACCTGTGGCTGGGAAGGTCGTGCTGGTCTAACGACATCACGTGCCCATCAGATCGCCTCCTGGTTAGCTATGCTGATCTCACAGATTAATGCTGCCGCCACTTCTTGTCCTAAAAGCTGCTTTTGCAGCGGTCAGCAGTGACTGTAAAAACCTATAATGGGGCTGGAGAGATGGCTCAGAGGTTAAGGCACTTTCCTCCAGTGCCTAAGGCCCTGGGTTCAATTCCCCAGGACCCACATAAGCCAGACCCAAAAGGTGGTGGCCCTGGCTCTCTGTCTCTCTGTCTCTCTGTCTCTGTCTCTCTCTCTCTCTCTCTCTCTCTCTCTGTATCTCTGCTTGAAAATGAATAAATAAAATATTTAAAAAAAAAAAACCTATGATGGTCAGAGTGCTAAGAACAAGTGACTGTTCAGTGCTCAGCCCTAAGTGGGACATTACATCATCCCCTCCAAGGCTCAGGGAACGTTGTTGAAGAAAGGGTAGAAAGAATGTAAGAGCCAGAGGAAGGAGGGAGCCGTGCAAAACATTGACTTCCAGGCATGAGAGGGCAGAAGCACACTTGGATTCCAGCAGGGTGATCTCATGATTAGGCCCATCAGCATCCTGTTTTGGAAGGCAAAGGGGTCCATGTGGTCCCTCCCCTTTCTGAGAATGGATACACAGTTAATGGTTAGTGGGGAGGGAGAGACTTCGCTGGAAAGGTGCCTAGAAATAAACCCTCGCATAGCCGGGCGTGGTGGTGCACGCCTTTAATCCCAGCACTCGGGAGGCAGAGGTAGGAGGATTGCCGTGAGTTCAAGGCCACCCTGAGACTACAGAGTGAATTCCAGGTCAGCCTGGGCTAGAGCGAGACCCTACCTCGAAAAACAAAACAAAACAAAAATTAGTAGCGAAAGTAAAGAACTGATTTTTCTGTCTTGACATAAATGTATACTACAACATTTTTTTCTTTTTGTGTGTGTGTGTGTCTGGCTTTATGTGGGTGGCTGGGGAATTGAACCTGGGTTGTTCAATCAGACTTTGCAGCCATCTCCCCACCCTACAACATTTGATTATAGGCAACTGATAAAAAAAATAACGTTTTTTGTTGTTGTTGTTTTATTTTTTTTGAGACAGGGTCTCATGTGTCTCTGGCTGGCCTTGAACTTACTACATAGCTGAAGATGACCTTGAACTTCTGATCCTCATCCTGGAATTACAGGTGTGCTCAACCATATCTGGTGTTACGTGGTGCCAGGGGTGAACCAGGGTTTTGCGCGTTCTAGGGAGGCAATTAGCCCACTGAATTACAACTGCCACCTGGGAAATGTAGTCAGTGTCTTGTTTTCTGCTCCTGTGGCTTCTCACACTTGACTCACCTTTTCTTTCCAATGCCATGTACCAGAGCCACGTGTGGCCAATTGGTCTACAGAGAGTCCAATTGTTACCTTATTGTCGCTAATTCTCAACATGTTTCCACATGAAGCTGGATTTTTGTTTTGTTGTTGGTGGTTTTTTTTTTTTTTGTTTTGTTTTTCTAGTCCAGGCTGACCTGGAATTCACTACATCGTCTCAGGGTGGCCTTGAACTCATGGCGATCCTCCTACCTCTGCCTCCCGAGTGCTGGGATTAAAGGCGTGAGCCACCACGCCCGGCTTGAAGCTGGATTTTGTGTGAGAAATCTGGATTGTTCCAACAGGCATTCTAACAAAGCTCTAAAACGGCATACATATATCACGTGTGTTTTCTTAAAGACTTAAATGCCGAGGATGGAATGATAAACCTTGAGCTTACAAACAGGAACTGTCCAACAGAAAAAGAGGCAAAAAGTTAGCCAGGCATGGTGGCGCACGCCTTTTTTTTTTTTTTTTTAGCCCCAACAACACAGCTCTAGCGAGGTTTTAATTCCCGAACTGCCATCAGCTGAGGATCAGTCGTTGTTTGTGGGGGACACCTGGATCAAACCATGACACTCTCTTTGTCTAAAATTCTGTATTTTAGGGCCAGGTGTGGTAGCACTCTGTCTCTCTGTCCTTGCAAATAAATAAATAAATATTTTTAAAGGAGCTCTATCTTTATTTATTTACTTATTTGAGAGAAAGAGAGAGAGAGAGAGAGAGAGAGAGAGAATGGGGTACCAGGGCCAAAGACACTACAAACAAACTCCAAATGCACACACCACCTTGTGGGAACTGGGGAATTGAACTCGGATCCTTCTGCTTTGCAGGCAAGCACCTTACCCACTAAGCCATCTCTCCAGCCCCTAAAAGAGCTCTGTCTTCACAACTCCCTAAGTCTTAGCCATCAGCAGCACTATTGTACAGCAGAAATCATCCAGCTACAGATACTGTATGGCCTTGGCTGAAATCTGTTGTTGAAACTAGTTCTTTACCCTTGAAGTTTCTGGAAGTTGAGCCATAAGGCTCTTCACATGCTCCTTAGCTGCTCCTCGTCCAAGGGATCAGAGCGGATCTCTCTAACAGCGTATGTTCCATAGCTGTGCGGCTGTGAGACATTTATTTGCAATCCATAGAGAGAAATGAAGAGCACTTGCCCCTGTCTGTTTGCCATCCTCTCCTGCTCTGCCAAGGCCTCGCCCTGTCAGACTCCCAAGGAACAGCTGAGGAGAGCAAGTCAGAAACAGCCCCTCCTCCAGGAGCAAACGCCAAGAAACAATCTTACTGTCAGAGCCTTAAATGTAAGCAGTTTCTCTTCATAAAATGATATTTCTTTTTCAAAAAAAATTATTGAGGGCTGGAGAGATGGCTCAGCGGTTAAGGCACTTGCCTCCAGTGCCTAAGGCCCCGGGTTCAATTCCCCAAGACCCACATAAGCCAGACCCACAAGGTGGTGGCCCTGGTGCATGTTCTCTCTCTCTCTCTCTCTCTCTCTCTCTCTCTCTCTCTCTCTCTCTCTCTCTCTCTCTCTCTCTCTTGAAAATGAATAAATAAAATTTAAAAAATTATTTGCAAGCAGATATATACATACATACAGATAGATAGATATCTAGATAGATAGAGAGAGAGAGAGTATGGGTGTACCAGGGCCTCAATAGGAACGCACCTGGACACATCACGCCCAGAGCCCTGTGATGGACGCAGGGAAGACAGTCAGTGCCTAGAGGTTAAGTGCTGACTTGCACCGGGGAACGCATTGTTTGGACAAGTGCTCCCCAAGTTCGTGGTGTGAAAGACTTAGTCCCAAGGTGACCCCGGTGAGAGAGGCGGTAGAACCCTTAGGAGGTGGGGCCTAGGGGAAGGGTCTTGGGTCACTGATGGGTTTCCTCAAAGGGGATTGTGGGACCCACCCCAGCCCTCTCCTCATTGGCTTTCTGGCCACTGAGTGAACAGTTTTGCTCTCCCTAAGCTCCTGCCATGATGTGGACTTGAACCTCCCAGACTGTGAGCCCTCTGAAATGTAGGCAAGAATCTGCCAGAACTGAGTGCCTTGGATTTCAGCTAGCTTTTTAAAAAAAATTATTTATTTACTTATTCATACTGGACAATCAAACCTGGGTTGTTAAACTCTGCAGACAAATGCCTTAACCACGGCTGAGCTGTCTCTCCGGCCCTCAGCCAGCTTTGAAACTATTGTTTCCATTAATTCTGTGGCTACCTATTCAATGACACACTCTGGGCTGATTTTCAGCGTTCACTCACCGGCTCAGATACTTTATTTTTTGCCCATCTCAGCTCTTAATGGCAACGAAGAAATGGCTCTAATCAGGTCTTTCTCTCTTCACCTCTCTGTCTAGCCGTTTGCTAGCCTCTCTCTCGCTCTCATTCTCACGATCTCTCTTCGCATCTATTTTTAGTTTTCCTGGCTTAAGCTCTTCAGACCAGTGACACACAACCGTCATTCTCTGTCTCTCCCCCTGGCATGCTCGCTGCTCCTAGGAGCCCCCAGGTAAAAATTGCTCTGCCATTATCATTCGGTCTTCCTTCCTCTGAAAACCTATGGCTTCGGATGACAACTCCATTTTTGCAACTGAGCAAAGCTGGCTGACTTTGTGATGGGCTGTAAACTTGGAATTGAATGTGGGCATTTTTCTCTCAGATGACAGAAATCACTCCAACTCCCCTTGGCAGCTGCTTCCCTTCTTCGAAGGTAGCTGTGTCTTGTTTTCTTTAACAACTTTTTTCCAAAGTCACCCGTCATGCCGACTGTCATTAGCCCGTCCGTGGCCCCAAGGACAGGGGCCGAGCCCAGGTCCCCAGGACCAATTCCCCACCCGGCCCAAGGCAGTGCCACCGAGTCTGGGGGTGGACACCCAGGTGGCATCTATTCAGCCATCATCAGCCGCAATTTTCCCATCATTGGAGTGAAGGAGAAGACGTTTGAGCAGCTTCACAAGAAATGTCTAGAAAAGAAAGTTCTTTATCTGGATCCCGAGTTCCCGCCCGACGAGACCTCTCTCTTTTACAGCCAGAAGTTCCCCATCCAGTTCGTCTGGAAAAGACCTCCTGTAAGTAGTTCACTGGTGGCTGGTTGGGGTTTTGTCCTCAGAGAAGTCCTCCCGCTTGCTCTGCACCTGCTCACAGCTCAGCTGGGCACATGGCACTGGGGGAAGGATCCTGGCAGCCACCCTGCTGGGTGAAGAAAGGACAAGCCTTAGATATTGCTCCAGACCGGGAGGCGGGCGAGGCTGGTTCTTATTCTCTAGCTTGCTCAGACTTCCTCCCTCTCTGTTTAAAAAAAATTACTTTTTGTGAAAGTGATTAGATCTCGAATTCATCCCCTAAAAATAAATATTCCTGGGGCTGGGGAGATGGCTCAGTGGTTAAAGGCAACTTGCCAAGCCTGCCAACTTGGGCGCGATTCCCCAGGACCCAGGTAAAGCCAGATGCACAAAGGGGCACGTGCTTCTGGAGTTCATTTGTGTTGGCAAGAGGCCCTGGTGCAGCCATACTCTCCCTCCCCCTCTCAAATAAAAATAAATAAATAAGAGCAGATATTCCTTTCTCAGAACAAATTCCAGGCTGTCCAGATATTTATACCCTGTGTGCTTAAATATCCTGTGAGATTTCTTTCATTTCTCAGGCTCCAGTTGGATCAGTGTTTATTCTTCAGTCTGCCAGTGACTTGGGTTTCTGAAACACAGGAGCCCAGGAAAGAGGAGAGTGGCAGGCAAACACTCCTTTTTCAAGCATAAAATGAAGGGATAAGAAGGATCCTAGCAATCATTGTTGTCTGCAGACTTGACTGTAAAATGAGGCTCTCAAAGCCCAGAGTGAAATAGATCCAGGGAGCGCATGACAGCCTGGCCCAGGCAGTCTTCCAGCCTCTCCGTTACATCGACGAAAGGAAAATTGTTTAAATTGTTTCTCTTTCGCCATCGTTCTTCCATTGGCTCTCTCTCTCTCTCTCTCTCTCTCTCTCTCTCTCTCTCTCTTTCTCTCTCTTTCTCTCTGCTTGAAAATGAATAAATAAAATATTTTTAAAAAAAACAGAAATTAGGGCTAAGCATAGTGGCACATGTCTTTAATCCCAGCACTCAGGAGGCAGCGGTAGGAAGATGACCATGAGTTCAAGACCACTAGGAGACTACAGTGAATTCCAGGTCAGCCTGGACTAAATGGAGACTCTGCCTCGAACCTCCCACCCAGAAAAAAAAACCAAACAGAAATTAGGGCCAGAGAGATGGTTCAGTGGTTAAGGCGCTTGCCTACAAAGCCTAATGACCAGAGTTTGATTCCCCAGTATTCATGTAAAAACAGATGTACAAAGTGGCTCATGCATCTGGAGTCTGTCTCTCTTTTATCTCTGCTTGTAAATAAATAAATAAAAATATGGGGCCCACGTTGGTGGTATAGTGGTGAGCATAGCTGCCTTCCAAGCAGTTGACCCGGGTTCGATTCCCGGCCAACGCAGCCCATCTTTTAGCTGGGCGTGGTGGCGCACGCCTTTAATCCCAGCACTCGAGAGGCAGAGGTAGGAGAATTGCTATGAGTTCAAGGCCACCCTGAGACTACAGAGTGAATTCCAGGTCAGCCTGGGCTAGAGGGAGACCCTACCTCGAAAAACCAAATAAAATAAAATAATTTAAAAAATTAAAATATGGGCTGAAGAGATGGTTTAGTGGTTAAAGCTTTTGCCTGAAAAGCAGAAGGACCCAAGTTCGATCCCCAGTACCCACATAAGGCCAGATGCACAAGGTCTGGAGTTTGTTTGCAGTGGCCTATTCTCTCTCTCTCTCTCTCAAGTAAATAAACATTTAAAAATAATAAATAAAAATATGAAAAACAAAAACCAGAAACTAGGCATTGGGGAGGCAGAGGTAGGAGAATCACTGTGAGTTTGATGCCAGCCTGAGACTACAGAGTGAGTTCCTGGTCAGCCTGGGCAAAAGTGAGAGCCTGCCTACCTCAGGGAAAATAACCAAAAAAAAAAAAAAAAACTTTCTCTCTGGGGGATGAACTTAATTGTTTTCAAAAGAAAAGTCTGTTGGTTTATTTACCACAAAAGAAAAGCCTGAGGCAGATAAATCCCCCCCCAAGTGCTAGCCTGCAGCTCCAGGATGGACCTGTGACCCCCAGACAAGGAACCTTTAGGAAAGGGCACAGACCGGCTCCCCCTCCGGGCAGAGTGTGGAAGAAAGAGAAGGAAACTGCCAGGAGCTCTCTGAGCTCTGAGGTGGGGGAACCAGGAGGCCCTTCAAGCCACCTGGGAGGCATTGCGTCTAAGTCTTCAGAGGAAGCAGTCACTCGGAATGTCTAGCAGGGCACTGTGTACTCCAGAAGGCCAGGGATTCACTACGACAACTGCTCTTCAGTACTCCCTAGAGGGCTCACCAGTCAAGGCACTTGCCTGCAAAGCCTAACACCCTGGCTTCTAGTCCCCAGCACCCACGTAAAGCCAGATGCACCAAGTGCTGCATGCATCTGGAGTTCCTTCACTGCGGCTGGAAGCCCTGGTGCACTCATCCCCCTCCCTCTCTCTAGGCTTGCAAATAAATTATGTTGGGGGGGTTGAGGTAGGGTCTCGCTCTAGCCCAGGCTGACCTGGAATTCACTATGGAGTCTCGGGGTGGCCTCGAACTCACAGTGATCCTCTACCTCTGCCTCCCGAGCGTTGGATGAAAGGCATGCACCACTACCCCAGCTGAATAAATAATATTTTTTCAAATGCTCCCTATAGTTTAAGAGCGGCTTTTCCAAGTTAATGAGTAGCAGGGGAGGGGCTGTAACAGCAAGGTGAATACCTGAAGTTTCACTCTCTGTAAGTCCCCCAGAGTTTGGACAAGCCTAGATAGAGAGCATTTCACACACGTTTATTTATTTTATTATTATTATTTTTGTTTTGTTTTTGTTTTTCGAGACCCTACCTCGAAAAACCAAAAAAAATTTATTTATTTTTTAAGGATTTGTCCATAATTAAAACTTTATTGAAAAACTGACACCAAAATAGGAGATCAATGTTGCATACCTTACAAAACCAAACTTTTTTTTTTTTTTTGTAGGGTCTCACTCTAGCCCAGGCTGACCTGGAATTCACTCTGTAGTCTCAGGGTGGCCTCGAATTCTCGGTGATCCTCCTACCTCTGCCTCCCAGTGCTGGGATTAAAGATGTGCACCACCACGCCCGGCTCCTATTATTTTTTTTTGTGGTGCCAAGGACCAGACCCAGGGCCTTGTGCTTGCTAGGCAAGCACTCATCCACCGAGCTAAATCCTCCACCCCAAAACCCAACATTATTACATTGTCTTGGTAGAGTAACTGAACTCAAGGCTTTCTGTGAGAAAACAAATTCAGCAAGTTGTATAGTGTTTTCTTCTACATGAACAGCCTTCTGTGAGGCCGGCCTTTCCTCCTGGAGGCTGGCCCAGCACTGTTGAACAGCCGAAAACCGTGGTCATTTTGTAGCAACCTGGACAATTTACATCCATGAAGTAGGAATTTGGACTTTGAACCAGCCGTGTCTTTTTATGTTTTTTCTTTTCCTCTTCCAAGGAGGGATGCAGCAAATCTCTAGCCAGAGGCATGGCGACCCTCCCGCGAGCTCAGGCAACACGGATCCCGCCGTCCAGCAGCACGCGTCTCTTTATTTATTAATTTATGGGCATGTGTATGGTCACACCAGGGCCTCTTGCTGCTGCAGATGTGTGCCAGACGCTTGCACCACTTTGGGTGTCGCCCTGTGTGGGCGGCTTGGAAACTGAACGGAGGTCAGCAGGCTTTGCAAGAGCTGAACTGTCTACCATCTACCCAGGGCCTATTTTGGTGTTTTGTTTTTCCTTTGTTTAGATGGTTGATTTCTTTTGGAGAGAGTCTCTCTCTATAGCCTAGGCTGGCCTTGAACTTATTATGGAGCCCGGGCTGGCCTTGAACTTTACTTTTTTAATATTTTATTTATTCATTTCAAGGAGAGAGAGAGAGAGAGAGAGAGAGAGAGAGCATACCAGGGCCACCACCTTGTGGGTCTGGCTTATGTGGGTTCTGGGGAATTGAACCCGGGGCCTTAGGCACTGGAGGCGAGTGCCTTAACTGCTGAGCCATCTCTTCAGCCCTGGCCTTGAACTTTAGCGATCCTCCTGGCCCAGCCCCGCAAGTGCTGGTAATACACGTGTGCTCCAGCACTGCTGGCTGAAAGCCTGCATTTTAAATCACTATCCAGTGATTCTGATGAAGCCAGTGGGGAATCAGCGAGCGGATAACAGGAACATGGTGAAAAAGCCAAGCCTTCTTTCCCTGCCCTCCCCGTCCACCAAACAGTGACCGTCTGCTTCTGCCTGGAGTCTTCTGTAGACTTCTCTGGTGTCTAGTCACTTCCTTCGCACAGACCGACTTCCTAGATGGCCGGTCAAGGTCTTTGGGGCAGAGACATGAGAGAAGGAAGGCTTCATTACCCTGGGACAAAGGCTCCCAGCAGATCCCCTATGCATTCAGCAGCCTGTATAGGATTAGTGTATACAGCATGTTTAGAAGGCCCGTGCTATACCTCATTGAAGGCCAGGGTCAAAGGCATGAATGCCTTTTGCTGAGACAGGCTAAACTCTTGGAAACGATATTTTCTCTCTTTAAAGAAAGAGGTCCGGCAAGGCTGTCAGAGACGCCCTAAAGGTCTGCAGGCCATTGTGGCCAGTCCCGGGGCCATCTCTGCTGCTCTCTCCCCTCCCCGAGTCCCTCTTGCATGTGGCGCCCCTGGACCGTGGGCTCTGGGGCCTCCAGCCAAAGCTGCTGACTCCGAACTCCGGCCTTTCTCTGGACCGTGTTCATTTGCGTCGGGCTGCTGAGGGTGGAGGAGCTATATAGGCTGCGGCCATTCAGGAGAGGATTAGGCCTGGGCTCAGGGAGCAGCGAGAGAGGCCGCAGGGAAGAGGCCACCATGCCCTTCCTGCTGCCAGGGTTCTTCTGTGACCGGGTGATCCGGGAGAGGGACAGGAGAAATGGAGAGGGCACGGTCACACAACCCCTCAAATTCGAGGGGCAGGATTTTGTCCTTCTCAAACAAAGGTGTCTGGCTCAGAAGTGCCTCTTTGAAGACCGGGTCTTCCCAGCAGGTACACAGGCCCTGGGTTCTCAGGAGCTGAGCCAGAAAGCCAAGATGAAGGCCATCACGTGGAAGAGGCCGAAGGTAGGGATGAACGGGGCATGGAGGGGGGGACAGCCCTGGGGACAGGACAGGCTGAGGCTGCTGGTCCTTCCGTGAACGAGTACCAGCGAGGCTCCCAAATACCCTCCTGCTTCCTCCTGAAACTAAAGATGCTGTTTTCGTGATTCCTGGTCTAGAACATCATGATTCTCTCTGAGACTGTGAACATTTCCTTTTTTTTTCAAGGCAGGGTCTTGCTGTAGCCCAGGCTGGCCTGACACTCACTCTGTAGTCCCAGGCTGGCCTTGAACTCATGGTGATCTTCCTATCTCTCTCTGCCTCCCAAGTGCTGGGATTAAAGGCGTGCGCCACACGCTCAGCTTGCCGACATTTTTGAGACAGCTGATGCATTGACTTAAATTTACAGTAAGACGACAAGGCCACTGGCGCTCTCGCTTCTGGAGAGCAGGAGTTTGGGGAGGGGAGAATGAAATGGTGAAGAGAACGGATGCTCAGAGTTTCAGGGTCCACAGAAGGGGCTGAGGAGTAAAGTGGGGGTGCTGGACACCAGCAGTCACCTTTTGTCAAAAGCTGGCCTATTAGTGTGGTGTCGCTTCTGTTTAGACAGAAAGACCCCTGCTCACCAGCCAGGCTCCTCTCTGGGTGAAAGGATTGCTTCTAGCTTCCCTGTTGAGGGCGACCAAATAGCCCGTGTGTGTCAGTCTGAATAGGTCAAAGTGCTTAGAAGTCAAGCGACAAAGTACTTCAAGGAAGTTCCAGAAGCCTCAGAAGTGCCCACTACAGGGGCTGGAGAGACGCTCAGCAGTTAAAGATGCTTGTTTTCAAAGCCCGACAGTCTGGGTTCAATTCCCCAGCACCCACGGAAAAGCCAGATGCACAAAGAGGCACATGTACCTAGAGTTTGTTTGCAGTGGCTGGAGACCCTTTCTCAGTACATCTAGAGCAGACTAGGAGCTCTCTAAAACAGTGGGCTCCATTAGAGTATATAAAAACTTTTTAAGTTGCTAAACCTCTACTTTAATTAGGCTTTTAATTTATACTTGTAATTTTGTAAGTATGGATTTATAGCAAAATGGTGAATGTGGTATTGAGTGTTCCCATCTGAAATTCCTCTGATCTGTGGTTTTACTTTCTCCAGTTTTAGTTACCTGGGGCCAGGAAATATAAATGGAGCATTCCAGAAATAAAAAATTCACAAATTTGTAGCCGGGCGTGGTGGCACACGCCTTTAATCCCAGCACTTGGGAGGCAGAGGCAGGAGGATCACCATGATTCAAGGCCATCCTGGGACTACATAGTGAATTCCAAGTCAGCCTGGGCTAGAGTGAGACCCTACCTTGAAAAAAAAAAAAAGCCCAGAAAGGTTTGGGCTGGAGAGATGGCTCAGGGGTTAAGGACTTACCTCCAGTGCCTAAGGCCCTGGGTTCAATTCCCCAGGACTCACATAAACCAGAAATGTTGGAATATGCATCCTCTATGGGTAAGGGAGAAAGAACTATGTAGCATACACCCAGTCTTCCTGATTTCTGGCATCTTACTATTTTAGTGTTTTAGGATTGCTAACATCTTAATGGTTAATCGTATAAACAATTACCCACCATTGATATATTATTAAAACTGAAGTACACACTTTATTCATATCTTTTTATCCTACAATCAATTTCTCGGTCCACTATCGTTTTCTTTTTTTTAAACATATTTTTAAAAATATATTTATTTATTTGAAAAAAAAAATTATTTATTTGAGAGAGAGAGAGAGAGAGAGAGAGAGAGAGAGAGAGAATGGGCACACCAGGTCCTCCAGCCACCACAGCGGAACTCCAGAGGCACCTGCCACCTCGTGTGTTGTACACCCAGCTCTGCGTGGACACTGGGGAATCACACTCCGGTCATCAGGCTTTGCAGGCAAACATCTTGTCCGCTAAGCCATTTCTCCAGCCCTCAGTTTCTTTCTTTATGAAGCTACTATTTATGTCACTATGGACGTATGCATATTAATTTTTCCATTTGAGTTATAATCCAGAACTACTCTATTTTGTCGCTCATTATTCCAGCTACGACCAATCATTGGGAGTTCTAGGTGGGCTCCCGGGTTTATTTGACGTATCCTTATTGCACGTTTTTTTTCCTTTTTCTGGAGTCCTTTCCGCATCACTCCTAACCTGCTCCTCCAGGACAGTTCCTGCCTCTGTCTTAGATCCAGTTATCCTGTAGATAACGTGTATATTACTCATGTACATTACACCCGGCTAAGCATTTCTCTATATAGCCATTGATTAAACATGATCTCATGCTGACGTACATGTATTTTTATGCTTTTTTCTGTGAGATAAGATAAATGGAATCTTTAAACTCTCAAATTTTATCTGCCAATTGTTGATGAAAAGGAAACGCGCTAGGCATGGTGGCGCACACCTTTAATCCCAGCACTTGGGAGGTACAGGTAAGAGTTCCAGGCCACCCTGATTAAATAGCGAATTCCAGGTAAGGCTGGGCTAAAGCGAGATCCTAACTCAGTTAAAAAGAGAGAGAGATAAAGCCAGGCGTGGTGGCGCACGCCTTGAATCCCAGCACTCTGGAAGCATGGGTAGGAGGATTCCATGAGTTTATATTTAAAAAAATAAAAACTTGTACCACCACATCCTGCTTACTTAAAAAAAAAAAAAAAGAGACTGTCATGGTTTGATCCAGGTGTCCCCCACAAACAATTGAATGTGTTCTGATAGATTGATCCTCAGCTGATGGCAGTTTGGGTTTTACAACCTCGATGAAGCTGTGTTGTTGGGGGTGGGCTTATGGGGTTATAAGCCAGCTTCCCCTTGCCAGTATTTGGCACACCTTCCTGCCGCTGTTTGCAGTGCTGTGGCAGAGGTGATGTCCAGCCCTCTGCTCATGCCATCGTTTTCCCTGCCAGGATGGAGTCTCCCC